>SMSQ01018070.1:271132-297124 GCA_019453375.1 Ctenoplectra terminalis
AAAAAAAAAAAAAAAAAAAAACAAATCGAAGCATTGCACGAACCTAATTTTCTGGTTTAATATATATATATTCTTCTATGGATTGTTTATGGAGAAAGGCGATAGTCAAGTGGAAAGAATCGTTCTGTACGTGTAAGAACGTGATCGTCTGGAACCGTAGCGAGAAGGAAATGCCACGGTAATCACCGTTCCAATTACAAATTCGCTTCCCGATTCTGGAATTAAATTTCATTCGTAGCCGTTGCGTTCCTAATTATGCGTCGAAAGTTCCGTGTAAACTTTCTTGCTCACATCCTTCTCCCTCTTTTTGTTTCCTCTAGTCAACTTGTTATTAACTGGCCTGGTTAGGTCGGTCTTATTCGCGGCGGATACAAAGTTTGCAAAGTCTAACGAGGAAATCTCTAGAAAATTCTAATCTGGAGAAAATTGCACGGTCGCGCTGGGACGTTTCGTGTTTTTAAATAACAGGATGTAAAATGCTGTTGCGAACACGTGTTTCTATGTTCTGGTCCCGGTTTACCACTCAGATTAAATTTGTTCAAGGAAAGTGATAGCGTAATAGAAACAAGTGTAACATATTCATATCTCGAGCAACATCTCTCAAACTTTTTACAAAAAAAAAAAAGAAAATGTTGAGCCTACCAAATGAACGCGTTACATATTAACATAAAACGATCAGCTGGCAACGCTTCGAAGATCGTTATCAATCACGATGCAAAGCAAACGATCGAATAATCGTACGGTAATCGATATCGTAAATTGATATAGGACGAACGTCGTCGAATGGTATCGCAAGGACGTGGAGGGATGAAAAATGAAAAAGATCATCAAAGAAGGAAGGGGAGGCACACACGAAGGTAGGGGATGGACATCGGTGGCGGGTGGTAGTGGTGGTGGTGGTGCTGATGGCGGTAGTGTGGGCGTCGGCAGAGCAAGGGGTGGAAAATGGGCTACGGAGGGTTGTACGAGGCAAGTACGAAGAGGGGGATGGACGCGGTCACCATGGTAACCATGGCTGGGTTTCAGGGCCCCGGCCGATGGTTTGGGTAATGTTCCGCGCCTTGGAATGGATTTCTCTCGCTTCGCTACCAAATGGGGTTAGTCAGTGCTAAGCACACGCTTGTTCTCTCTTTTCTCTGTTTCGAATCCCTTCCCCTTCTTATTTTCCCCTGTATAATTTTTCTTTTCCAACTTTATACGTTTTCGCGCCTAAAACCGTTGTTATTAATTGAGTCGCGTTCCAGTCTCGTCGGTTATCGGTCATGTCGGCCCGGAACGATCGGATCTGTTACACTATTGCGCTTAAACAAGGACTTGTTTGAAATCGTGTTAGGAAACGTTTTCACTAACGCCAGAGTAATTTATCGCGACGCTGATTAGCGAAGAGTTGGTATCTCGGACTCCTCGGGAAAGATGGCGCTCTTAATGGTGGCACGTTTAACGCGACTTGGTCGCGATAAGGTCAAGATTATTAGATTACTAGTGTAAGGAAAGCCTTGGTTAATTTTCGCGGGAACGTTCCAAAGGATCCTTTGATTCAACGATGACAAAAGTAGGCCCCGTGCTAGACCGGTTAACAACTCTGTCGAGCGTTGGAAAGTCGTAAAGAGTCGTGAACGTGGAAATATGACGGTCTGTTTATTTTTCTGAGAGTTTGAGTCCTTTCAAACGGATGATCGTTGCTTGCGTCCTATCGTTTCTGTTAAGCTTCTTACGCGCTAGAAGAAATATACAACTTCCCGTAATTACTTAACTGGCGGTTTGTTTCTTTCTTTTTTTTCTTCTTTTTTCTTTTTTTTAATTATTTTTTACCGAGGGATTGTTAACTACAAAATTGTTAAAAACTTGTCGCCAAGTTTTTTGCCCGTTACACGCGAAAGCTTAACTTTCCAAAGCGAAAGCTTAACTTTCCAACGAGAAACAATTTTATAAAAGTCTGTCTGCACGCTTTATTGGATAATTACTCTTCAGTAATAATAATAAGGCGCTTAAGTGTAGGTCATTGAAGCGGTTCTCCGAGAAGGGTTGTATTGTTAATTCCGAGCAGAGGATTGCGGCAGCACGTTGCAGCGGCATAACGAAATCAGCCCGCGGTGTAGTGTGGCTGATATACCGGCGTAGTCATGTACTTGATGGGCTTTCCGCTAACGAGAGTTAATTGCAGCATAAATATGCCCGTTATGAACGGGTGAAATGATTACGATAAACTAGAGAGTTGTAACGGTGTTGGAACGAAGGAAACACTCGTAAAATGACGAGGGCAAATAATGAACACCGATACGCCGTATCGGTGCCGTTCGAAAATCTATAAGGCAGTAAAACGATTTATTTGTTTCCTATCGAGTTTACGCGATCGTTCGTTACCCCTCTATTGTCGTTATTCGAGGTATACACGTACGCATACACAGCAATAAACTACCTTTACACTTCTGTTTCTGCTTTCTTGCTTTCAATTGATCGTTTCTCTTTTTCTTTTTCCTACTTTTTTTTCTTTTTACTTCTTTTTTCTTCTTTTTTCTTCTTTTTCTCTTTTTCTCTTTTTTTCTCGATTCAACGACCTAACGTTACATCGTTAATCACGGTGCGTAACTTTTCGCACGAGTTTACATTCATTGTGTATAAACTTTCAGAAGACTGATAAATAGATGAGAAAGAAATACTTGCTCGCTTTGCCGGCCGTTTGACCTGGATATCTATAACCCGTTTCTGTCTTGTACTCACCGGCTCTCCTTCTCTTTCTCATTGGCTCGTTTACTTTTCTCGTCACCGTCGTTTTTCTCCACCCTTCCGTACACCATTTTCCTTTAGTAGCTCGTGAACACGAGGAGCTTCTAAGCACTTTACATAAATAACGGGGCTCGTTTACGTGTCGTGTGAAATGTTAACGATAATCATCGGTTTAAGCATGCTGACAAACCACTCAGTTTCGATTTACACACATAATACAATTATTTTGCTTCAAAGATAATAGACGATATTGATGAAACAATTTAATTCTCAACATTGTATTTGGTCTATAAAATTAACTGAAAATCTAATGATCGAATCGCGTTGCTTGTACTGGTACAAATTTGTATTACAAATCGTACTGTATAACTAATCTTAAACTTGCCCGTCACCGAAACAGTCTTTCGTCTTTCCACCTTGAATACAGGACAAATATACAAATGACGTTTGCATGTACACGTGGTAGTCATTGAAACACAATATCGTAGAAACGAGACTCGTGCAAGAAATATTTTCTTTTACCAGGAAGCTCTTCACAATGCAGTCTGTTGAAAGATAATGATCGAAGAAAACATTTCGAAATCCTGACTTCTTTCAGCTTTCGATATTCAGACGTGTTTGCACGCCTGGGACCTTGACCATTTTTCATTCGAAATGCCAGGAGTAAACCATATTTGTACTCTTATTTCTATACGCGTCACGTTATGCATTATTCCATTTTTTGTAATATTCCATTATATCGTAGCTATATCCGTTTCGAATTTCACTTTTTTTTCTTTTCTTCTTTTTTATTAGTTTTTTATTCTTGAACTGTATACACGTTGTTCAATCCATGCGTTTAAAACCTTTAGTATTCAATCTGGATTAGCGTTTCCTTCAACGTAGCCGACGTCGTTAAAACGAGAACGTTTGATAAACAGAAACGTGGCGCATGGGAAGGTGACTGTGCCAAAAAACAGTCAGAAATATCGGAGCAATCCATATTTTCTATTTCGATAAAGTCACGGTCGTGCACCTGGTTCAAGGTCACGTGTACGGCCTCCACGACTCAATCCGACCTCCTGCCCGGATTGCAATCGCGATCGAAGTGTCAGGTTTAGACGTGACTTGACCTGCCTTGACCAAGACTTGCTCGACTCGCAATTGACGCCGTGCTACAATCTCCTCTACCCCACTATTCTCAGTTTCTGTGTCCTTATGGTGCAACACCTTCCGCTTGAAATACTACCCTTATATTTTTATCGCTTGATACCTTGTTTGTTTTATCAGTCATAGTTTCAAATCAGCAAAGATTCGTTTGGAGTATTTCTTTTTTTTTTTTTATTATTATTTTTTTTAGTTACTGGAGAACGAAATCAAAAATTCAGGAAGCATAGACTAAATTATTTTAGTTACGAGAATTGCACGTAAGGATATTCCAACGACTTTTGTTTGTTACGGAGGATGATTAAAGTCGAAGTTCTGCTTAAATTTTTTTTAAAAGAAAAGTCTTTGTTCTCGAGTCTTACAATTCGAGACCACCCTTGCGAGGTTCCATGGATTCAAGGTCAACCTTGCACGACTCTGTGGATCGTCACAGGGTCGCCACTCTCAGGTGATTACTTCTACGGAGTTGCATGTATCCAACATGGTTTACACCATGGATCCGTGTATGCATATTTTCGAGAAAACGAACGTATTTCATTTTGGCAATCGTCGATGAATAAATCAAGGTCATCTAAAGGCTAACGCGACTCAAAATAACTGGCGATAACTTTTTCAATGCCGTGCCATTTGTTCAAAAAGTAAACAAATACTTACGCACGCATAACTCGAGATAAGTTATCAGTAAGAGTTCGCTTACGAAATCTAGTATCTGGTCATCAACTCGTTAGGTGTATCGCGAAATATTTTCGAATTATATGAAACGTACACTTTCGTGAAGTTTTTATTACGTTAAAATCTGTCCAATTAAAAAAAAAAAAAAAAATTTATACGATTAAGAACAATAATGGAGTTGTTTTTTTGTACAAGTAAATGATTAAGAAAATTATGTAAATACAGATGCTAAAGTACAAAATACAATTATATGGATTATTCGTGCTCCTTTCGATTCAAAAGTAAACGTCCATCTGTGCTGTTTGTAACCCGGTCTACAAAATTAAGATCTTATGACGTGTTCAGAAAGATAGACAAGTGTTTGCGTTTCCTCTTACCCAGCGTACTGACCTACCCTTGCTTACTCCTTGGTGTTTCGAGATCTCATGGCGGTATTTCATGACCCATAAAAATTCCTTTTAAGAAGCGTCGCGATAAGGTATTCCAATTATTTTGATGATTTATACTCGCAATCGGTATCTCCGTCTACAATCAACCAACATTATAAGTCACGAAACGATTTTCCTAAGCTTATTGCATGCACGGTCGACTGGTGACAACTTCATGGAACTAGTCCTTTTATTGCTCTCTGTACAAATTTCTTGGCTTAATTCTGACGTCATTTACAATCCATTATGCCGGTGGTCTTTGTAAGACGCTTATGGCGACTCGAATTAGTTTCATCGCTAGGTAAAATACGAAATAAATCGCGGGAAAGAATAGTCCATAGAAAGAAACAAATCGAAGTGCACCGTTACGAAGTTAATACAGTTACACGTATATTTAGCACGGGTGACTGCCGCAACCGTGGTCCTCGACAGTGGACTCGAACTGGCATTCAGCCACTATTCCCACGCAACGTCACTACGTGAAACTATATTATTCAATATGTATCCCTTCGCGCGTACAATTAATTTTGTCTCTCCATTTACGCACTTCTAGTACATCCAACGAAGAATCGTAACGAACACCAATCACAATCTTATTATATCGTATTCTTCGAAACATAAACGTTTCGACGTAATTATCGTGTTACCAAATCGCACGATTTCAGAGTAACACTTCGAGAAAGCGAATCGTGGCAGGAAACGTATTAATATATCATCGGATCACACTCGATTTGCTTCGATTTGCTTCGATTTACCACGATACTGTTTCCACGGCACGACGCTTTCGAGAACCCTAACCGAATCAAGTCGAACAGAACGCAATCTGGTTGAACCGTGAACGCGCAACGAGCAAAGAACAACGTACGTATCGAACAGAAGAAAATTCTAAACACGATTCGTCCATGGGATCCGTTCAATGGGCCGAGTAGTCGGAAAGTTTGAAGGCTGAGAGCGCGCACTCGCGTGGTTCTATGGGAATGCCGGTTGATCCGATGGTCTGGCAACAACGCACACGATACAGCGGTGCACCCGCTGCACTCCAGGCAACGTTGCAACCGTCCGATGCACGGCCTAGCGCGTGCACGCGTGAATCGTTGCTGGCTGGATATACGCGTGTGCGTGGACATGACTGACGTCGAGAGATCGAACGAGCGACCGACCGAGCTGAACGAGCGACGAAACGTCTCTGTACGCGCTCCATCAGCACCCAAAGCTTTCTCGGGTGTCGCCTTGTGCGTTCACGAGGCACGCGCTCGCGAATCAAGTGCACTTTCAAGGCTGTCGGCAGAAATTTCCTCTGGCCTCGTTCGAAAAACACCCGGAGCCACGTGTGTCCGTTCCGATCATCAACCATTCAGTAATATCCCTGATCGTCAGTTTGATGTAACAGAGAACTGACGAATTATTTTCTCCAACGTATTTTTGTGGTAATTTTACAATTGAGAATTGCCAACGGAATCTAATGCAACGTCGTATCGCATGATAAATTTTTCGCGTTTATTTCCGAACATTATCGAAGGAATACGATAAAATCGAGTCTAATGGAACGAAATAGTAGAGCAGATAAGAAACTGCGTACGTAAGAAGCGCGGTGCTTTATTGTAAGGATACGAGGAACGTTTCGTGCGGCACATGAAATATCTACGTTTAACCTCCGACAAGGAATATGTATACCTAATGCATGTCTGGCACACGGTGGTTTTATTCGAGCCTCGCTCGAGATTCAATTGGAGAAGACGAGGAAAGCTCACGGCGAAACAGCGTGTATTCGCTGGAGCGGGGGATCTCGAAACGCTTTGGGCACTTTCATGCATTGCGAAAGATTCAAACGGAGGCCGGAGGAGAATGATTTGGGTCGTGACCTAGATTTTGTATTCTGTTCGTTCTTTCTTCGTCTTTTCTTTCGTTTTTGCGCCTTCCTCCACGTACGTCGCTTATTCGCGTTGCTACATCGTCGAACACCGTAATTGGCTTCGGTTGATCGGCGTCTTCCATAAGAGTTGTCGATAAGTTTGCAATTTCGCCAGGTTCAACGCTCCGATAGATCGTACATAACGTTCGAACAACTCTATACTAATTAATTGAAACATGATAAGGATGTATTTTAAAGGCACAGAGGAAACAGCTTCGAAGATAAGCTTTACGACGTGTCCCTTTTTTACGATGCCTCCTTATTTTTATTTCTTCCCTCTAATCACGTTATTTATCGCTTAATCAAACTCTCGCTGTTTGCGTGGCTCTCTCGCTTTATTCGTAGTCGTGGGACGAAGATGGACTCGTAAGTAAGTGTTTCGCTTTAACGAAATGACTCATCTTTAAGCGTCGCTACAAGGGATACGAGCGGCTTGTCCGCACATCCGCCGGTAATCTTCGCATGAAATTTGCACTTTGGAGAAGTGCCAGTTCATTCGCGCGTCCTTAGGCAGACGTTCCTCAAAATCGGCGCTAACATCTTCCTATAGGATCGAAGATGACGCGACACTGACGACCAACGATCCGAGTGATTAATGCGTAGTCTCTACCGACTGCTCTGTTTACCGCTTCGATGTCGACAACTTGTTGGACACTGGCATAAGTCGTGACTAGACACGTACGAAGGTTGCTCAATGTCTTTCGTGAGTCGCACGCAAGATTTCGCGTACGTATATACGTACCGTCACGATTTGGTTTTCGTCGATGCTAGAAAAAAAATTTACACGCGCGCGTGACGTGTAATTTACCGATCTCGACTCGATTATCGTGTGCGAACATAGGCGAGATGCGACGAGATCGTGCGAGATCGAGGATTTTAATCCCGCGTAATTCAAGGAATGTTACGTCATATTCAATGGTCTCTTCTTCTGGCGAACTCTTCTTCGCCGAGATAAAGGATGACTGCGGTAATGTTTTTAATTGCTCGTTATCGTGTATAGTTAAACAGCTCGTACAACAGAGCGAAGCGGTACAATAGCGTTAATTTTGTTTTGGCTTTTTTAAAAGCGGGACTTTTGACGATATTACACGAGAAAGTAACGCTATACATCTTCTGGATAGTTTCCAGAGGCATGCAGGAGTCACTGCAAAGTAATGACCTCTTTTTTTGGAAACCTTCCAATGTTTCTCGATTCGATAGTTTTTATATTTCACGACGTTCGTGTTACTTTATGCACGAAAATTTACTCGTGAATATGCTTGCATTATTTCGCAACATATCCAGAAATTCATGGTATTCGTGTTTAAAACGCTACCCCATTGTCACTTCCTGAAATCAAAATTGAAATATAAGATTAATTGTATACTCCGATTGAAAATTTGTTAGTTTTAAATTAGGAATCGTTAAAAACGTAGGCTACTCGAAACTGTTGCGCTTCCTTTCTGGAATTTAGATAAACTTTATAATCAATTAAAGCAATTTGGAACACTGTGGTTCGCAAACGACGGCGCCATGTTCTCGCGAACACGTATTTCTGCAATTATGTTGCTTCATGGATAGTTGAATTATATTATCTTTATTGTACTCTAACAAGTATGTATACACTCGACCCACAATAATGCTAACGCATGCTTACCTGTTGTCGACTCCGTTAGTCACTTTTTTCTCCTCTTCGTTATTACATACCATATCTCATAATATAATATAAGCTACCCGTGTAATAACCTATCTCCACCTTGTATCGTTTATCGTATCATTTCGAGGCAAACGAGAAACATGGGCGTACAACCGGTGCACGATTAGTATTCGTGGCCAAACCTCTTTACCGATTCTCTGAACAATTTCCTCGGTAAACATTAAACAACACGATATCTTTCCACCGAACCGCTTTCCCGTAATTTCTCGGCTGACGATACATAACACGTCGTTACAGACGTTTCGTATTTTATCGATTGAAAAATTGATTTTAAACGGTCGAGGTTATGTTCTTGTTCTCGCACGAAAAGTGTTCCGAAAAAGAAAAGGTTCTCTCCGTCCGATTTTAACCATCGAATAGCATATGCACAGCGGTTAAGCAGAATATTCAACCGGATACCTAATCGTTTAGAGCAGCACGATCGACGATGTGCCGTAAACCGAGAGTGGCGCTTACTTATCGATTATCCTTGGATGCATCGAAGGAACGATGATGTTGGTCGAAAATTTCTTAAAATCCGTCACTGCATACCATTCGTGCCTATCGATATTCTTGCGCGCAGCATTATCGTGGCGCACGCGGTTGCTCACGAATTCGGAGTAACGAGTAAATTCCGATAAGTTACCGGTGTGTCGGAAACTTTGGCGGGACGAGCCGGGAGGGAGCGGTGAGGCACGACGGCGAGCTTGTTCGAGAGGGGAAAGAGCGGGAACGCGAGACCAAGCTCGAGGACTATGGAGGAGAGCGCGGCGAGGAAGGTGGGCCGTGAGTTCGAGAGAGGGAAGAGCAAGAGGCAAGAGGGTGGCGGCTGTGAAGCGAGGACACGGGGAGGTGAACGGCGGGAGGGAGTCCGTGAAGGAGGGATAGGGAGGGAGGGAGGGAAGGAGCGTGCTATCGGCGAGCGCCTCGGTTCGGCCGAGTCGGCCGACGTCGGCCTCGATCAGCCGCTCGGCGCACAGTTCGAGTCGGACCTCCGTCGTAGTCGGATTGTGTCGTTCTGCCGCGCTGTCTCTCTCTCTTTCTCTCTTTCTCCTTTTCTCTTTCTCTCATTCCCTCTCGTGGGCACGCGCGCGCGCGCGCCACTGTGTACGTGTGTCCCTCGTTCTCCCTCTGTGTTCCCCTTTTCCCCCGCGACGACAACGAGTTCCGCCCAGTGAAAAAGAGTCGAGCTTTCCTGCAAACAAGACGCGTCCTCGACGGCAGTTGTTTTCTGGTTTCGCGGTGTCGCGGTGACACAAACAGCGAAGTTGAAGAAACAAGGGACCGCGTGCGCGGAGGAGAGGAGGAGAGACAACTAGCCGCGTGTACCGTGCCGCCCGTGTGGGTCTCGCCGTTGTCGTTGTCGTTGTCGTTGTCGTTGTCGTTGTCGTTGTCGTTGTCATCGTTGTTGGTGCGAAGAGTTTCAGTCAACGGAAGGAGAAGTAGGTTAGCACACGGTGCCTTTCGCGTCCGCGGTAAAATATACCCGGTTCTTCGACTACTTCTCTCTACACCTTTTACTCGGATCCGCCAAGTGTGTACACGATCCTGATGTGGTGACGTTTCAACCAACGCGCACTTCTTTTACGTAACGAAAGCGCGTTAGAACGCGCGCGTGCGCTCTATATGTAATTCGTCTTTGGTTTCTGTCCTTCTCGTTTCTCGGTTGCAAGCGAGAATCTTCGATCATCGGTAGTACGTCGCGTTCTCGTGCGTGCTCGTGTTCCATCGGATCGGCCGATCGGTCATTTTCGTCTCGTTAGCAGTGGCTCTGTGTAGATTTTGTGCCGCATTGCTTTCTCGCCTTTAATGCGCGATACGTACACCGAGATCCCGGATCGTGCTTCGATTTTCGCGCTTCGTCGCGGTTCGTTTCGATCGTACCGAGCGATTCGATTCGACGCGAGATCCAGTTTCTTTTGATTCGACAAAGTTCACGGAGCAAACCGCGCGCGCGCCTGTTCCGCGAACACGCCAGTTCCTGTTCAACTTTTTTTCTACCGGTGAGATCGGAAATAACGTTCACGTTTTTACAGTAAGGAATTCTCTTCGCCCGGATACGTTACCCAGGCGGCAACACGCGTTACGCACAGACATTGGAAACCTATGGTAGTCAACCATCAACTTCTACATCGAGTACTCTTCGTCGATTCAATTTCGTATTGTTTCGTGGTGTTTCGTGAGAGGTGTGCTCGTTCAAACCTCCGAGTGGTGCGACTAAGTGTGATTTGAATCAGTGATTTGTAAAGGAAAAGCCAATTGTTTGGCGAGTAAAAAGAAAAGAAAAAGAAAGAAAAGAAAAAAATAAGAAAAGATAAAGGGAAAAGAAAAAAAAATAAATAAAAGTGAAAGTTTTATAAGTGCAGTACTACGCTATTCTCTGTGGATTATTGGATATACTACGCGCCACTCTGTGACCTGCCGACGGAGCGCAACATCGCGGCTCACAATTTATGTAAGTACATACTAAAATACTGTCTTAAACGTTACTTTCGTGATTGCGATCGATACGAGTCCCGGTCTTGTCAACGTCACCACTGCTATCTGCTCTTCGGTCAGCAACCATTTCGTTATTTACCCCGGGTACTCTCGGTTCCTGTGTTTACTTTTCTATTATACGTCTTTAAACGAGAATTTCGAAGATCCGTCGAGACGCTCGGGGACTCTTAACGTTGTAATCACGAATCGAAACAACCTTCGAGTAATTGCGTCATCGACCAAGTAGCGTGTCGCATACGCGTTCGTATTTCGTTTCTATGTTTCGTACGAACCTTAACCGAGCATCGACGTGTCTGAAGTTAGAATCGAAACGTCTTCTATATGTTTCCTCGGTGTTCATCGATTCGAGATACCATTGGCAGATTCGATAATAATTATCGAGCCGAGGGTCAGTTTCGAGGTGTAGGTAAATTGAATTGGCTTCGACGCGGCTCTTGGCAGCTATCACGGGTCTCGAATATTTGGCGACTCCTATAAATTCCACTCCGATGAGTTTTTTCTCACGAAGCCCTGACCAGAGGCTGTTTGCAAACAGATTTTCCTCGCCGTTTTGGCAGGACGTCCTTGTGGAAAACATCGATCTTGTTTTCTCTTTTTTCTCGACGTCTCAACGATGTTGTCATTGTTTCTCTGCATCGTTGACGATAGTAACTTTCTTAATACGCTGTGGGCAGACTGTATTTTTTCCATTCCATCGATTCTCGAAGACATCGGGACAAAAGTGTTTCCTCGATATCTTACAGCGAAAAGACGTTGTTTCGTAAAATACAATTTTAGTCAACGCGTACAGCGTGTTAACAAGAATTCGACTAACTAAATTGTCGTACGAAAATATTAGCACTGGATTTACGGAACCTCTCGATTCGAAGGATTTCAGGTTTCATACTTAAACGTAACGAGTACGAGTACGGGAAACGTACGTTTAAAATGGAATTTAATTAAAAAAATGTATNGGATTATTGGATATACTACGCGCCACTCTGTGACCTGCCGACGGAGCGCAACATCGCGGCTCACAATTTATGTAAGTACATACTAAAATACTGTCTTAAACGTTACTTTCGTGATTGCGATCGATACGGGTCCCGGTCTTGTCAACGTCACCACTGCTATCTGCTCTTCGGTCAGCAACCATTTCGTTATTTACCCCGGGTATTCTCGGTTCCTGTGTTTACTTTTCTATTATACGTCTTTAAACGAGAATTTCGAAGATCCGTCGAGACGCTCGGGGACTCTTAACGTTGTAATCACGAATCGAAACAACCTTCGAGTAATTGCGTCATCGACCAAGTAGCGTGTCGCATACGCGTTCGTATTTCGTTTCTATGTTTCGTACGAACCTTAACCGAGCATCGACGTGTCTGAAGTTAGAATCGAAACGTCTTCTCTATGTTTCCTCGGTGTTCATCGATTCGAGATACCATTGGCAGATTCGATAATAATTATCGAGCCGAGGGTCAGTTTCGAGGTGTAGGTAAATTGAATTGGCTTCGACGCGGCTCTTGGCAGCTATCACGGGTCTCGAATATTTGGCGACTCCTATAAATTCCACTCCGATGAGTTTTTTCTCACGAAGCCCTGACCAGAGGCTGTTTGCAAACAGATTTTCCTCGCCGTTTTGGCAGGACGTCCTTGTGGAAAACATCGATCTTGTTTTCTCTTTTTTCTCGACGTCTCAACGATGTTGTCATTGTTTCTCTGCATCGTTGACGATAGTAACTTTCTTAATACGCTGTGGGCAGACTGTATTTTTTCCATTCCATCGATTCTCGAAGACATCGGGACAAAAGTGTTTCCTCGATATCTTACAGCGAAAAGACGTTGTTTCGTAAAATACAATTTTAGTCAACGCGTACAGCGTGTTAACAAGAATTCGACTAACTAAATTGTCGTACGAAAATATTAGCACTGGATTTACGGAACCTCTCGATTCGAAGGATTTCAGGTTTCATACTTAAACGTAACGAGTACGAGTACGGGAAACGTACGTTTAAAATGGAATTTAATTAAAAAAATGTATTAAATAAATTTCTGTTAAAAGCTATGGAGTTTGAATTAATCGAATTAATGTTATTACGAAAAAGCTTGACCGGTGTCGAACAAATGTTATTAAACGAAACGTCTTTTCGGGGGGATGGGAGAAAAAATGAAAAAAAAAATGAAATCTCATTGTTATCGAAATTAACTTTTTTTATGGGAAATGTTGAAACGCAGTCTAGCAGGCACTTTAAAAGGCACATTAAGAACGATAAATACCAAGGATAAGAGTTCGTTTGCGACGATACGAGTGCAACATTATCATATCGTTAATCGCATAAACACGCAGATAAAATAGAGGGAACGATTGCAGAAATCCGTCGAGAGGTTAATTTGCTAATGGACGGTCTGTTTGTGTTTTCCACGATTGTCTTTCGTTTGACACTTAACGCGAAGTTTTAATCTCGTCGCGCAATACGGAGCACGCCGGGACGAAGGAAACGTCGATGCCAGTTCGACGATCTATTTAAAATTCTTCGCGCGGAAATGTTATCTTATCGGGGAAAGAATGTTCCGCTGAGAAAGCGAAACTTCGGAAAGTCGTCGCGACCGTCCCAGCCTCTTTTCTTCGTTGTTGTTTACGACTTATATCGCTCCTTTATCAAAGAATTATTACCGACAAGTGCAATGTCACCGATGCGGTGGAATTGCGGCGTGTTTCTCGGGAAATTGACCTTTCGAAGTTATTACGCGATTATCAGTTCAGTTGTAGCTTTTTTCTTTTTTTTTTTAATTTTTTTTTTATCGAATTTCATAAAAATTCAACGTGTCAATATTGTTCGTACCGAACGGACCAGAAATATAGATGTTTAAAAAACATACATAATGCAGCGGAAGCAAACCATTTTCTATATATATATTTTTTTTGATATAAAAGTTTACTGGAAATATTCAATAATTAACCGTTGCAAATTTCTAGAAATTTAATCGGTTTTTACCAGTTACAATGTCGAATGGAACGTGGTAGAATTAAAATTAGAAGTATTTCGTAGGATACGTATCGCGGTTTGTCGGAACAATTAGTTGAAAAGTGTTCGCGAAACGAATAATCGAATGTCTCGTAAAATTCGTTGTAACAGGAAATTTTCATTAAAGCATAAAACGTGCAAAAAGATAAGGCGCGAATGTTCCGATGAATAGGGTCGGGTTTCCGTAGATGTTTGAAAAGCTTGCATAGAAATGAGATGAAATTGAAGGGACCCGCGATACGCGAGCCGGAATTCCAGAATGTGTAATTAAATATGAAAGGAACTTTTAATACGTAACTACTTTACGTACAGAGAATTGCGCGGAAACCACGTCGTGGATGGTATTCCCTCTCGTTTTTTTTTCCCTTCATTTTATTTTCTTTTTTATTTTATTTTCTTTTTTTTCTTTTTTTTTACTTTTTTTTATTTCGTCGACGTTTCGCGTGATCGAGCAAGTTTTAACGACACGCGGGACGCGAACGTTAGACGCGGTTAAACTGCTAAAACCGTCGACGGTACTTTCTTTTTAATTGTATTTTAATGAAGCCCGCGTACTCTTTAATCGACATCGATTGACTTTCGAGCCTGTCGAATGCGAAGCGTCTCGAAGCATTGTTATTCGACTTTCGTTGAGAGAAAAAGTGTTCGTTCATTGACCATTCCTTTCGAGTCTAACTCGCGTAAATTAAATTTTAACGCGCGTAATTAAATATTAATGGAACTATAATGGAGGGATACAAATTTGTGAATTACGAAGCCAACGTAACGTATGATATGAATGAACTTAACATTTGTTCGAGGTTTGAGCAAAAATTGCAAATTTTCGGCCAACCGGACAGAAAGATGAAAAAAACACTTTGGCGACCAGAGTACGTTCGATTAAAACGCGATCGTAAATACATTTTACGTTAAATGAGCACGTTTTAACGCGATATTGTCGATGCGTCGTTCAACCCCCTAAGTGGCTGCACTTTGCACATGCAGAAGCTAGGACTTTGAATAATTATTCGCAGAGCGTAACCGTTTGCAAGCAAATTAATTGTGGGACGTCCTGGTAACCTCGTTACTTGTTCCTCGTGCTCAGCCTTCTTCCTCTATCGCGCATCCAAGGATCTTCGCGTGCGGATCGACCGAGACGAGAGCTCGTAAAACGTTGTAACAGAGAGTCTGCGAAATCATCGAATTATCAACTGTATCGTTTCTTCGTTCGGAGGTCGTGCTTTCAGCAGTTATCGCGTTACGCGTAGCGTTGCGAATCGAATGGCCTAATTCGTCTTTTCTCATCTTCCGTCACGAGAACGTACAAGTAATATTTATCGATTGTATCGCGAACCGTTGTCTTCTTTCTTCGTTCTTTTTATTTTGTTTTTTTTTTTCTTCCCGTTCTTTAAAATTAAGTTTTGCGCGTTCTTTCGTTGCACCGTTTCGCAATACATTTTTTAACCTCGCAGAATTAGAATTAGTTTGTCGAATTAAAAGTAACACGCATGACCCAATAGCATACGGAATAAGAGGAACGAACGTCACGAGCAAGGCTAGAGTTGGTCATCCTATTACGGACGTAATTAAAGATAGTTTCTAGCCACGGTGTTTGATCGGTGTGCGTGCGATCCAAGCATGCCGCGCGTTTCTTATCTCTCTCATACACGAATGACGTTAACCTTGCATTTTTTATCGCGTACCCTGTGATTAATTGTTCAATGGAAGAGAGGAAAGGAGCAACTGCGTCTGTTTCAACGAGTGTTGGGCTGATAATAATTGGAGTCTCGTTTCGCTCCAAATTTCTTTCGTCGTTCGATGAAATGTTACGTTGCGCTGTGCACCTTGAAACGTTCGATAGAAATACGTACCGGTGTATTAACTCTCTTCGGGATGTGAACGATACTAACATCAACATGAATACACGTGCATGCTCATACACAAACGTGGAGGTATACGCGTACAGAGGGTATGCGACGTTGCATCGATGGTTCGTTTGAAAAGCCGAGCGCAGGTTCCATTCTCAACACCTGCTCGCAGATTGTGAGGACATTTTTCTGGCGTCTGGAAAATTTCCCTGCTCTCTTTCTCCCTCCTTCTCTTTCAGCTCTTTCATTCACAAAGGGAATCGGGTTTCTCGAATGTTCGCTGACCTTTGTAACCTTTTATTATACGTACACGTTCGCACAATGGAACGGTTTCTTGCGCGGCGTAGTGTCCTCGTAAAGTCCCACAAAGAAAAAATCATGACCGAGATGGCAAACGTTAATGGCGTTCCCTTTCGACGTTGAATTTTCACCGTGAAAGCGCGTCCGTCAGCTTTTCAGGAGACTCTCGATTCGAGTCGAATCCGATAGGAAATTGTGTTGGTCTTTTAAACCAGATAAAGCGTGGTCGTAATTTTATTCTTTTTTTTTTTTTTTTTTTCTTCTTCTTTTCTCTCTCCCTTTTATTTATAAGATCGTTGATCGTTATTTTGATATTTTCTGATATTTTCTGATACTTTCCGATATTTTCTGATTTTATCAAGCTGATTGAAATAACAGCGGTTGAAATATAAGGTTTATAAATTGCGTTGGACGATCGGATCGATTTGTTATTTTGAAGGGAATGTACGTTTAAAAACAGGTGTGCGAATAGATGGGGAGAAGGCGCTATATCGATTTCGCGGTAAGGACGAACGTTCCTATGACGAAGTCATCTTGCAGCTTATGGCATAAATCTTGTCGGCTTAGCCCAAGTAATGCTGAACACGCGACCAAGGATCCTTTTCCGAATGTATATACGCTCGTACCGGAACGTATATCTTCATTCTTCTACTTATTTTTGCATAGGAGCGCGCGCCGCATTTCAGATGCTTGATAAATTCACGAATGAAAGAGGAAAGTGGACGACCTTCGTATTTAGCTTCGTTTTAAAACGAACGGGGAAGGAGAAGGAGCTTCTTCGTTTCAACTCGTACGTTTGTAGTAAAAAAAAAGATGCATTATCGTTTATAAACGCAGCGATCGTTCGTAACGAAACAAATTTTACTCTTTTTTTTTTCGGAGTTAATCTTTTAATTAAGTTCGGAGTTAACCTGTTCCCTATCTTTCGGAGGGAACAAAGGAAGAACTGTCGGGATCGAAAATACGATTCGCGACTCATTTTTTACAATCTTCGTGGGATAGAACACGGATTAAGTTAACCTAACCCTCCAACGCGCTCCAATTTGTATTCAGTTAAGATTCCATTTTTTAACTCGATGATTTTTCAATTGTCACCTCTGTTTTTTTACTCCTCCGGATAATTTGAATCAAAATAAGACTTTAACCGATCGTGGGATACCGTAAAAGAAATACTTGGACGACCCTAGGGGTATCAAAAGTTCAATCGAAGGAGCGGCCGATGGTAGATATATTGGATAATACGTGTTACAGTCGTGCGTCGGAGCGTCGAGAGAAAATCGTTGAAGCAGCTCTTCTTTCTCGTATCCACTAGCCTTGAGTAGCTGTAGGGCTTTCGAAGGTTACCTGATCGGTTCGGCGTAAATGAATCCAGCTAATCCGCCCGGAGCCAATGTAGACTGTTTCAACCGCAGATATTCTCCCGTCCAGGTAGCGAAAAACGTCTAGACTCGAGATTAATACGCGGACCGGCGGAAGAAAAAAATAAAAAAAAAATAAAACAAACGATATCTCTCTATCGCGAAAGATTTTAATGAAACACGAGTGCACGTGCTCGTTCGTGTAAGATACTCGCGACGTGTAACGCGTCACCTTACGAGTTCGTTCATATTTTCTCATGTATCTGACGTTAAAAAATCGCCGAGCGTCGCGCGTTTATCGTTGCCGGTCTTTCGGAATTCTTCTGGGAACGAAGCATTCGAGCAGCGCGCTTTTCGAGACAGCCGCGCGTCCCTTGCGTTCGGTTTGAAAAATAGCCACGACTTTTTGGGTGATTCACGAGGCGACTTGAACGCCTCGTAAAAGCACGACGCGATATTCGTCAACATTTTCGGAAGATCCTCATACTTTCGCCAACGTCCGATGCTTTTTTTTTTTCATTTTTATAAACGGCGATGAGATGCGGGAACGGATAGGAAAAGCGAGCGACATCGGCGAGGTGAAACGCAAGGAACACGTGCAGATACGAGCGCTCGTTCGCGGTCGATCGTGGCGCGTTTATCGATTCCAAAGACCACAGTTTCAAACGTTCCCGTTCGAAGAGGAAAGGACGCGAAGGCACGGGGACGTTTTGCTCGGAGGAAAGAGGAGAGCGTCGTTAAAATTGATATCGAGGAATATCGTAGGCGCGTTTCGGCGACGCGAAACTGCTGGACGATAGGGAAGAAAGGGAGAAGTGTCGAGGTTGAAAATACAGTCCGCGACTCATTTTTTACAATCTTTATGGGATAGTAGACGGATTATCATAATGGTAGCCAGTTCCGCGAAACTTCTTTTGATCGTACTCACGAGAGACGAAGGCTCTCCATTGTTGAGCGTAGAACAGATTTATGATGCGATCCACTTTGCCCTCGCTTCTCGCTTCCGGTTATTACGCGAAAGTCGGGCAAGAAAAGCCCAACTAGGATACGACGGCACGGTGGACTCCGTTCGTGGGTGGGGAGAATTTCTTAAAAGAAGGAACTCGAGCGAACGGATCCAATCTGAGGAGATTCGTTTCGTGTTTTTTGCGGAACGCTTTGAACGATCGGAGAAAAAAAACCTTGGAAGAATTTATCATGTTCTTCGATCCGATTGTTCGATACTGTCTCTCTGGGTGATCTTAACCTTTTTTTTTTTCTTTTCTTCTTTTTATCATCGCTCGTTGTATCACTTCGGATCGTTTAGGTCGGTGTTGCTGGAATATTAGAATCTATCGGATACGGCAATCCGATAAACGAGAGATCGAGTCTCGACTTATTAAACCAACAGATCACTTTTTCTCGTCATCCATTTAAAACGAACACGAGCAAATTCCGCCGCATTTTATATCGCACGCGTGCAACAAAGATACACAGTCACCTAGGGAAAATGAATTGTTAACGCACAGCTTATTCCGGATAACGTATTCGTGTCGCTTAATCTTTGGTCGAGTTGCTCGCATTAAACAACGCGAGCTCGCGCGTCATACTCCGCGTCGGCTCGCATTAACAGAATTCGTATTCCGATATTTATAATCCATTCGAGCCGCCAGGAATAATCCAGGAATTGCGTTCAACCGTTAACTTAATTGCAATCCACCGTGTCAATCCATTAACTATTTCTCTCCACCGTTCCACCATTCTGTTCCTCCCGCTCTATCTCTCCCTCTCTCTCTCTCTCGCTATCTCTCTCATTTACTGTTCCTCTCTTTGCGTGTACGTTATCCATGCAAATTTGCTCGAACACCGTAACAGACGTTCCCCTGGTGAATCGTCTCTCGAAGCGAGCGCTGCCAGGATATAAGCCCGCGTCTTGCTATCAGTTTCGAAGGATAGAGCATAATGGTGAAATAAAATGAGCACAGCCGGAATAGAACGCCGCAGAAATGGAGACATCGAACTGCCAGATTTATCGTCGGAACGGGATTGCATACGCGCGATTCTTCTTTGGTGTACGCGTGTATACCTAACGCGTCGTACAGGTACGCGCCCGAAACGCGCGTCCAAACTATCCTCGGGCGAACTCTTTCCAACGCGATCCTTCAGGGTTGTCTGTTATTTCCTACGAAAGAGAAGGATATTGTCGAGGGTAATTGTTTTTTACTCGCAAGGGACGAATATCGTATGGGAAATGTTTCTTAGGATTATGGTTCTCGAAGTTCCAAAGTCATTTATGCGATACTGCTCGACTCCGTGCAGAGAGACACTTTAGAGCGCAAAGTTATATAAACTTATATAAACATATGATATTATATTGTTTCACAAGAACAAATCTTTAAGATACATATTCCAGGACTCTCGTGTTCGTTTTGCATCGGTACAAGCGCGTGGCAGTGGTTCGGTGTGAAACGGTCTGTGATATGGAAGAGAAAATTATTCCGAGTTTAAGAAACAATGGCGATAAAGAAATTTCTGCTTTTTTAATAAACGGTTTCGATCTCGTTACGCTATCGGGTGTTGGAACGGTTTCATCCGGTGTATCGCAGGTCGTTTCGCGTAGAAGATATCCAGGGTATATCGAAACACGGGTCCCATGGGTGAAAGTAAAGTTTAGAGAAGAAAAGATGAAAATGAACGCCTTGTACGAATTCACTGGACAGCGAGTGGATCTTGGGTCTCCAAATGCCTGACGTTGAACAATGCTTGCTCAACCGCTATCCGTGGCGTGATGTATTTGTAGTCTATCACCGTGGAATGTCCGTGAAAAATTGTTCCGTGAGCGTGTTTCGCCTCACGCGACGAGTAACCGTGACGCGGCGGGACGAGAGCGAACGGGAAACGAGGTCTCGTCGCTTCCCCCATCGAATATATATATTTACCGTGAACCGTGAGCGTTTATCGAGCGAATTGAAAAGAGTTTGCGTAAAGGATCGTCGGAGCAGACGATTAGATAGCGACTCGAAATAGATAGCACGTATGAAGCGTCGATGATGGGGGTAGAAAATGGAACGACGAATGGTAACTTTGTTTCGACGAGAAATTTCGAGGAGAAATTTCGAAGAACCTGCGCTCCAAGCGATATGTAATTCTTCGTTTGGTGTGTAACAACGGTGCGACTATGTTGGAGACCCTTTTTCGGGCGCCGTTCGCCCCTTTAATCCTCTGCCAACTGGCTAGGGTGGTTCCTGAAATGGCCTACGTTATTGCGGAGCATCGTATCTGATTGGTTATCGCAATTATCTATCTGAAACCTCGTGTATTTTGCATTGTAACAAGCTTTTTAGCATCGTTTATCTAAGCAAATTTGTTTTTTCCGCAAGTTATTCTTCGTGCTCGGTTGAAACGACGAAGTTGGTGTTACTCGTACTTTTTCAAAATGTTTTATCCAATTAGTCAGTCATACCGCTTGTGTTGAAGTTTAGTTTTGCTGACTTATTTTTTAATTTAACGCGAATAATATAGGAATCGAATCGTTCAAATATATTTCAGCCAGACGAGAATAAATCGAAGCGATTAATCTCGTAGTATTAAGCGTTGTCGTTCAGATAATTCGTAACGAGCATAATTCTCTTGGTAGGTGTCTTCGTGAAAGAAGAAATAAATAAATAAATGAAACAAGTACAGATACTCTGGCAAAGGATAAAGAAGAGACCATTGATGTTTCCAACGCTATAATCCTGCTTGTCGGACGATTCCGAGTGTGGTAGAGAGAAGTGTCGTTGGTTTGGGTTGAAGCCGGTACGACAAACTATCGTAATAATGGATTCGTCAACCGTGGAAATCCTTCCCAGAGGATCGGGCCGAGCCCCAGAAAAATTGTTGAGATTTTTCCGAGCGGTATTCGCAGAAAATTATACTCGAGGAAACTAATTTCAATTTATGATTTCGTCGCCTGGCCCGACAAGTGTGAACGTGCGTTACGTACCTCTTTATTCGTTTTACTTCATTTTACTTCGTACCGCACAATTAGAAACTGGGTTTTTTTCGCACGACATCGCGACAACATGTTTCCACGTATTAAACCAATCTTGAGTTCATTTTTTTTTCTTCGTTCGTATCGCGCTATCGATTTCTCCCTGAGTGGCATTGTTACTTCCGTTAAAAATAGGAGAACCGAACGCCATATTAAATGCACGATATTATATCGATCCTTGATACGTATTTACCTTGCCTTCTTTAATTCTACAGAGAGCCGGATCCTTTAATTATTTTCATCCAGTATATTTTTATTTCGTTAAATCGAAACGTCCTTTCCGTTGCTTTCCCGATACCAACACGCGGACGATCTGTAAGTCCGTGACTACGAGTGGTTGCGTGAAAGTCTGACTGATGCATTTCGCGCAAAAACTTTCCCTTCTCGACTGTCACGGGGAAATCGATCGATGCATAACCGTAAGACCGATACGAGTTAACGCATCGAAGAGATCGATCGGTAGGGTCTTCGATCCTTTTGGGCCACGGGCCACGAATTTGGGAAACAAAAGTAGTAAAGGGACAATGTGGGAAGATAAAGGTGACCGATGAGACACGTAGATAGAGAAAGCACCGAGATTTGTTTATACGTCTGCGATACTACGGCAATTTATCAGTACGCTTAAGGGGTAGAAGAGGAACGGGCGAGGGATGTATAAGAGAAGCGAGCATGAACCGTGAGGAAGAGAGGGTTGGAGAGGATAATCGCGGGTCCTTCGGTAAATAAGGTTATTCCTCCGTCGAGTCGGCACCCATTCCATTCTGTTCCACGCTATCTCAACCCATCTTACCGGCTTCGTGCTCTCCCTTTTCGTTTCCTCGTCCATATTCACACTCGGCTCCGTGGAGGAACGATTTGTTGGAATTAAGCGGTATTTCAGCACACCGCGCGACTTCGTGTCGCGAAATCATTTCTCGTATTCTAATAATCGTGCGAACCGGTCGTTCGGTTTACTCGTACGAATAGGAAGTCGGTTTCGTTTGAAACGTTTGAAATATCGGAAACAAAAGAATCTAAAGGATATCGAATAAATTGCGCCGATTATTAAAGTCACGTTTTAAATTCAATAACATGTTGCGATATCTTTGAATTCACCGTTCTAATTGAAACCACTTTGTAAGGTAATACAAAGTACGATGCATCGATATCGTATCGCGAGCCGAAGCGCACAAAAGACAGAATAAAAGCGTGGAACGAACGGTATCGTTTCGGTTTTTCTGCCTGCTCGAGCTTCGTCCTGGCCAGTTCTCTGTAGTTTGTTTTCCAGTTTAACGAGCAGTCCTTGCCACACGATCGAGTCCTTTGAGCCGGTGTTCTCTCTCTCTCTCTCTCTCTCTCGCTCTCTTTCTCTCTTTTTTTCTGCCTGCTTTTCACCGTCTCTCCACCCACTTCCCTTTTCGTGCCCGCCTATTCCCTTGCTTCGCCCCGATCCGTTCTTTTCTATTCGCATGCAATTGGCTTAACGAACTGTTATTCGCTCTATTAGTATGTTTTCTATTATTCCGGTTAGCGCGCTTGCAATCCCGATGAATCACGTACCGTTCTCACGGAAATTAGCGAATTGTTCGCCGGCTGAGGCAGCTCGCTCGGTCCTCGGAGATCGATCGCAAACAGCCTTTGCGGTATCCGAATACGACTGTTGTTACTAAACATTATTATAGCTGGATGGTCATCCGTGATTATGATTTTTTTTTTTTTTTTTTTATTCACCGAGGTATCTGGTATTGGAAAAGCTTCGATGTTTTTACAGAGTTGTCGAATTTGAACGATTTTAAGTTTTTTTTTTTTTAACACGTCCGCTGCTATGGTCGAATGTAAAAAACTCGCGTTGCACGGTCCATGTTTTTCTCAATACCTTTTCTAAATGTCAAACATACGCGACGCGTGATAGCGATCGTGTTAAATAGTTAAAATCCATTTATTGTGAATTTAAACGATCCAATTCGGGCAAGATACGTTCCACAAAATTTAGCAGCACGGTGAATTGATTCGATTTTCCTCTGGTAACAGTAAACGCTGGCACAGTTTAGAAATGTCGTCATTAGAATACACTTCGCGTGCAAGCTCCCGAGAGTAATAATTTCTGTCTCGCCGAGCAACATATTCGATTCGACTAGTTCGCCCGTAATTCGTGCTCCTCGAATGTTTTCTAAATATTCTCGCCTCGACTTGCTGGTATTAATTAGTCTCATCGAGGTTGCCGGGTGCTTCTCTGTTTATCCACGCGAAGCGTCCCAGAAACGGGGTTTAATAATCGAGCGTGAATTCGCTCATTAACGTTCCTTCCAAGAATCAGGTGGAACAGAAAGGGGACAGCCATTAAGCGAGGACGAGCTGTTAACAGAATTATCAGCGATTCGTACCGCGTGACAGGCGAAGATAATCGTATCGGCCATTGTATTCGTCTCGATTCAGTATGAAGTTGAAGCGGAGCGAACGGAGCTAATCTCGGTTAGTGTGTAGCACGACCGAGAGAAAGAGAGAGAGGGAGAGAGAGAGGGAGAGAGAGAGAGAGATGCTATTAAGTCGGTTACTTAAACGTTTCGGTGACCGTTAGTTAAACGTTATCTAACTTTATCGTTCTTTCTCGGTTAATGAGATACAGACGTGCACGAAATCGTATTGTCGCGCGATAATGGGATTAAGAGCAGACGATCGATCGCCAGGGACTCCTCTGCGCGACACGCTTCTCGAAACTGACATCTGTCCCGAGAATTTTCTCCGTTATGTAATCCTCGAACGCGAAATTGCGAGTCGGCACGAACGAGAAAAAGAAAAGACTAGGAAAGAATGGGGAAAAAACGAGCCGGAGGTCTTTCGGCTCGAATTAATCGCAGTTTTATGGGCGAGCTCGGTGCGAGATCTCGCTTTACTTATTCCAAGCCTCGAAACGTTGCACAAGCAAGCGTCACCGCAACCGCGAAAAAGTAAATCCTCCCGTTAAAAAGTCACCGGTCTCCGGTCGAATTCAATTTTCCCCTCCGTGTCACGGAGAGGCAGCAGTCGCTTAACCAGCCATGCACAACCAATTAAACGGTTTACTCGATTAACCGCTTAACCGTGTCGCTGCCCGGCAAAAGATAAACTCTTAACAGTTAACGACCGATAGAGGACCACCTGAAAAACGTAGACCTATAGAAAAAGGGAAAAGCTATGGGTTTCAATTTTCGCTTTCGCTTTTAATCTCACTAGTCGCTCTTCTGTACTCTCCTCTCGTCTGCTGGCCCGTCCACGCTTCGCAGACCCTAGCCTCTTGGAATCTTTTTCGTCTCTTCCTTGCTTCTTTCACCCTCGTAACTTGCCTGGGATCTCTCTTTGTCCGCGTTTCGAGGGATCCGTAACCGCTCTCCGGTATTTTCCCTCTCGGTTTCCTCGTATTTCGTCTTCGTTCGTGCGACAACTTCTCCGCAATAATGGCGGGAGTTAGCGTGGCAAGGGTTGCATCGTTTTGTTGGTTTCTAAACGCGTTCGTCTTTCGTCTACTAGGACTTCGTACCTTTCCTTTTTTTGTACCTCCTTTTCGCTCTTTCGTCGTCTAGTTTTCTCGTCGCTCCAGCTTGCCACAACAAGTGTCTCTGGTTTATGTTTTAAAGATAGTCACGATGTTTGTAAGGTTTCGTTTCGAGGTGTCGAGATACCGGAGCAACGTTGAAAGGATTAAAATACCTTTTCTATTGTAAAGCGTAAATAACTGGAACCGTTTTGTTAAGATACGACGAATGGGTACTAGGTTTGTTCGGTGATCATGTTTGTATCATAGTTTTAATTCGAAAGGGGAAGAGAAACGTGAATAAAAATCGATTTCACGACGTTGATAAAGTTCTTTTCCCGGTACGTGGTTGTTTCCTTTATTCCACGCTCTCCTTTCCGACGATTTGAGCGCGCCAATGTAAATGCAAATACGGTTCCTCTCTAGCCTGTCGTCCCGTCGTCTCTGCTGGTCCTCTTTAAATTCCTCCGTGCTGAAGGACCGTCTGCCTTTTCTTCCAGCTTCGTGCCTCCCTTTGGGAATTATTACCACGGCTGACGCGTCGCTGACTGGGACGAAGGTAATGCGTTCATCGTGCCAATGACTTCATAGGTTGCAATGTTTTTTCTCCCCTCTTTACTCATTTTTGTTTCTTGCTCATTTTTTTCTCCTCTCTGTTCTCTCTTTTTATTTGGTTTTCGTTTCATCGTGTTTCTTTGTTCTCGTCGAAGCGTTCTCGATGGTAATACACGCGTACTCTGTCGGGTTCGATCGATCGATATTTTCCGGCCGACGTATCGCTTTAATAAATAAAAGTTCGCTATAAAAGGTAATCCGAAACACGGGAATCGTTTGAAAAAGAAAATAATGAAAATATCGTGCGAGAGGGTGGAAACGATCGAACGAAACAAAAAAAAAAAAAAAAAAAAAAAAAAAAAAAAG
>SMSQ01018070.1:302952-411886 GCA_019453375.1 Ctenoplectra terminalis
TTTTTTTTTTTTTTTTTTTTTTTTTGTTATAACAGTTTTGGAGCAACAATACTTGTTTTAAGCGTTTCATTTTATCAGGATGTACCTCGTGTAAAACTTGAAACTTTGACCGGTAACGTACACAAGTTATGTTCCACTTTATCTCTTTCACTCTCCAATTTGTTGAACCTCCGTTTACGTTTATTTATTTTCCAAATCGTCTACGCGGTTGGCGGAAATGTTGGAAAGTATCGGTTCCCCGTGAAAGCGAACAGTATTTCCTGACGGCGGTAAAAGTTGGCTTCGACTTTGTTTCGAATTTCCATGAACACGTTGTTCCTCGGCAAGAGATATAGCGCCGGGAAAGAATGCGTCGGACTCCGTTGAACCGATCGGAACAAAGATGAAGAACGAGGGAGACAGAGTTTCGTGGCGAGAGATGAAAGACAGGGCCAAGGGTTTTCTCTCGACCTTTCTCTCCTGTTTTCCTCTTCTTCGTTTTTTTCTTCCCTTCGGATCCCTTGTCTTCCTTTCCTCATCTCGTGGTCGATGCACGCGTGT
This sequence comes from Ctenoplectra terminalis, assembly GCA_019453375.1. Classification (NCBI taxonomy): domain Eukaryota; kingdom Metazoa; phylum Arthropoda; class Insecta; order Hymenoptera; family Apidae; genus Ctenoplectra; species Ctenoplectra terminalis. The sequence goes on from SMSQ01018070.1 coordinate 303,493, forward strand.
GTCGTTCGCAGAACTTAGGTCGAGCACAATGCTTCTCGTTTATGAGTGGAATCCCAGGGTGGTAGGTTTACGACTTCAGGCTGCGCCATAGACCCAGCGGGATGGGGACCCGCGTATGGATGGGCGGACCATGGAACCATGGAACGAAATGGGAAGAAGCTATCTTCGAAATTTCCTGCTCGACTAGTAGGCCGTTCGGCCGATATTCCAAAAATTCTAGATCTTAATTGCCCTTGGAGTAGTCGACTTTTAACGTTTACTTTTTTCCTTTTATTATTTTCTTTCTTTTTTTTTTCATTTTTGCTTTTCGGTCTTTTTTGTTTTACTCCCTTTTCGCCGTTGATCGAGAAAAAGGGGAGCTGTAGAGTTCTTTGGAAGAGGTTTCGAAGAAGTTTCTTCGGCTTAAATTGATCGTTCGACCATGAGCAGGATTTCATAAGTTTGCCTTTCAGAGAATTATAATCACGGTAGCGTATCGCATCGATCGATCGTTCTTCTGTTCGAATTACAAGACTCATCGTTTCTCTGCTATTTTATGGCATAGCTTAACCTTTAATTATAATGTTACGTTACGATAGATGTTGCAATGTTTTTTCAACGCTCGTGTGATCGCGGACTCGAGCGACGAGCGAGCAGGAAGAAGAGTTCAGATTTGAGTTTCACTCCCCCAACGCGGAACGCTTGGGGGAACGTAACGAGAGTCAAAAGTAAAACTGTTCCACCAAGTTGTCCAGGTTCTTCTTTCGGTCTGTGAACGCAAGCGGCTCGATCTATTGAAGTTTCCTTACGAGTTCTGAAAGACAGTTACCTTGCCGCGTCTCCATTTTATCCGCTTCGATTGGAGGTCGGAAATCTTAATGTGCTTTCGCGAACGATTCCCCACTCGCGTTTATCCTATTATTTCAATGGAAATTATACAACCAACGTGTAATTATCTGTTACAAGCTTTATCGAGTCTCGTTATGATAAATGCATACGATTACCTTTGAAATCCTAGCATCAAACATTGCAATTGATAGAATCGAATAATTTAATAGCCTGCAAACCGATTTCGAGAGCGCTGCGTTGCGTATTTGTTCTATACGACGCGTTCCACGATATTTCTCCGATATTTTCTTTCCCCGTTGTTCTTTGCACGCTTTCCAGCTGCACTCCGTTCGATAGGATGTTCGTGCATATTGCATTTAATCGTTCGAATCACCAGAAACGAAAAGATATATGCTTCGAAACGAGGCTCCTCGTTGCGGATGAATTAGAAATACGAGAGGTTAATGTGCTTCTCGCGTTTTGCCAGTTGTATATCCGCCACCTTTCCGTACTATATTCTTAGGGAAAGGAATATATCGTCCTTTGGGGACGCATCTGTTGCGGAGCCATAAATTTCCACCCCCGTTCTCGGAGTCCCACCTTTCATTCCCTCTTGCGTGTTTCCCCCTCGGTTGGCGCGACCGTTCGTCCGCGACTCGTAAATCATCCTGATCACAATTTTTCTAATTTGATCCCTCCACCCCGCGAGGATTATCGGTCCACGTCACCATCCAACGGCCGCGTAAACGTTGGTAGACCCTGAGAAATTTTCCCGATACTTTCGAAGGTTCGCCACGAATATGTATTTCGAGAGAGTGTTCTGTAGCGAGACGAGCGAAGCTAGCGGCGGTAACCGTTCCAGGTTGTTTCGAGGGAAACCTTTAACCCGATACAAGCCCCAGAAAAGTTGTAAAACGCTGACGATTTAAACATTGATTCGATTTCGAAGCTCTGTAGGGTGCCCCATTAGCTATTCGACGACTCTTCTTCTTATCAACCGCAAAATTTTCGTTCGACTCCACGATTCGATCGTTAAAAGAAATTTCGTCGACGATAAGGGCAAGTTCGCGACAGTTCGATAACGTAACGGTAGATTCGTCGTGACCATCAAACGTGCCCAGTCGACTACGTTCGAGGGGAAAACGAAGAGTAAGATTTCATCGAGCAGAGAGGAGGGAAAAAAGAAATTAATGATAATCGACGGAAGGCAACCCAGTATCCTTCGAAGGTCTGGTTCAGGGCTGGTCTTTTGAAAGAGACTACGACGGTCGTGCCGCTGGCGATGGCGATAGTAATATCGATTTAGCAAAGGTTCTTCTCCGCCTCCTCTGCTTCCTTACGTCTTGTATATACTACGTGCTCCGTAACCGAGATAAACTCCCACCGTATTCCTCCTCCTACTCATCTTTGCCCCCAGACCGCCTCGCGTACACTGGTCCTACCTCGTTTTATCTGGTTATTTATTTCTCGTTGCTGGATCTCTTTACCCGTTACGCGTTTCCAGCTTTTTTTTTTTTTTCGCGAGCACCGATCCTCTTTGCCTCTCGTTTAAATCCACGTCGCACGGAAAGAGCACGAGAAAGCCTCTAGGGGAACGATAATTACAGTCTGTCAGCGAACGTTTTTGGTTCGTTCGAAAATCGTGAACGGTTTCCAGGACGAGTAAAGAAGTTTCCAGAGCAACCGTTTAAACGATGAGACATTGCACGATTTTTCTTGGAGCTTTGACACGCGACGTTTCGCAACACGTCACAGTGTCGGAGCGTGTATCTTCGGTTTATCGCGTTAGACACAGGTCAGAGTCTCGTGCAACGTGTTGCTCGATTGTTGATCGAATCCGTGCTAACGTTTATTCTGCTTGACGGTACACGCGTATCGAACGTCTGGCAAACACCCTGTCCTCGACTGGGTCGCGGAGCTCTCTCTTAGCTTAATGAATTATTTAACTAGCCTTTCCTGTCCTCGAAACGGTCCACTTGGATTATTGCTTGTAATTTTGAAATGCACTCTACCCGACGATCCCGTATCGATCGAAGATTGGAAGATTCTGAAATAAAATTTCATTATCGGTCAATTTTCTTCGGACGTATAATACTCGACGAAAGCATCCGGACTGTCGATACTATTTAGATAAATTCTCAACGCGAGAAGAATCGGTCTGGATCTCGAATTTCTCTTTAATTTCATTAGCGTTGCGCGAACGGCTTTCGCGAAACGGAATCGATCTATCTCGGCTGAATTCCACACGCTCCAGGAAGCGACTCCGGTTGCTCGATCGATTTTCGTTAAGTTCGACGTCGGTGCGAAGTCTCGCAAGGATAACGAGAAGTTATCGTATCGATGCAGCGCGGAAATAAAGCCTAGTCGTTTTCGGCGTCGTTTTATCCGGTATTGAAGTCGGTAAAATCCGTGGAAGCAACACGCCGATGCTTTGAAATAACAGCGCCGTTTCGGAGCGGCGTTACGCTTCATAATTTAGCCCTGCCTCTCTGGCGCCTCACCTCGTGCTCGACCGTTCGATCCGATGGTTGTAATTTTTATAAAAATAGATCCTATTCTTCGGGGAACGCCGTTCCATGCCGTCTGCTGTACCGTTGCATGCATTATGGATGTGTTTTTCGTGGAGTCGCGTGAGTGATTCGCCGAGCTCCACTTTACGGAGAAAGCAATGCATTCATGCGGAGTAGCTGAGTAGAGGAGCTTGATTTACTTGAACGTTCCAAATTCTGCAACCTTTATTTCCATAGAGACAGGTGATCGAGCATTTCTAAACTTTGTTACGAACAAAAATTGCATTTCCAGCTTTCTTGCTCTCCTTTACCTTCTCTACGCTTCTGCTTTGCGCTTCTTTTTTTTTTTTTTTTGCATCTCGTATATACCACGTTCTTTTGTACTTTGAAAGTAACAGATAAATTAATGGAGAAGATCCACTTTCGAATTCTCTTTAAAAGCCCGATATATCGTTTCTCCGGTAGATATCGAAGCCTTCAAATTCGCGAGAAAACACAAACCCGGGTTGGGTTAGGGAAAATCTATAAGGAGCGTAAAATGTATCTCAAAGGTAAACGATATACTCGTTGCGCTTGTGCATCGTCGGAACGCAGCGAGTCGTACAACAATTTGCTTAGGATAGCGACAGGAATAGAGACAGGAACGAGAGCCCTGGGGAGAGGTAGGGGTAAATGGGAAAGAGAAAATTAAGTCTGGTGGCAGAGAACTCTGGTGTGAAACAGGCAGAAAGGGAGAGGAAGAAGACCATCGTCTTTCCTCGCGTCTCCCCGCTATTGTCCTCGACATGAGTCGCTTTTCGGCAAAATCGTACTAGTAATGAGGAAGCAAGTCCACGTACCGGGAATTAGAATCTTTATTGTTTCTCTTCCCCTCCACTCTCCCCCTTCCACTTCATTTCGTTTTCCAGGTTCGTGCAAACGATAATGCTTGGTTGATTTTGAAATTGCGTTATTTCTACGCGGTATGTATTTCCTTCGTGTTTTTGTGTCTTCGTTTTCTTTTTCGTTTCGCTTTGTCGCGTTACGTAAACCCGTTTCACCGGTTCTTTACGCTTTTAACGCGAACCGACTACCGTTAAACGAACCTTCTCTTTTTGTGTCGCGTCCGATGCGACATATTTAATTGTTGGATAAGAATAAAACACTCTTCTCCGTCTGTCCACGAGCATTCATTCCGACGATTGTCGTTCGTATAAAAATATTCTGTTTCACATTGGACTTTGCAACTTGGTGTCAGGAAGATTTTTGTCTCGAGATCCAAAACTGAGTTTACCGTTTAGCACTTGCCGTATTGATCTTCCAGTTCGCGGGCTTGTAAGAAGTCGGAGGCGGTTATATTCCATCGGGTTTTCTCTCCAGATCGAGTCAGATCCTAGGGCACTAAAAATAGTCTGTTACTGGAACTAAAAATAGCGAGCTCTCTTAACGCAGTACGTAAATATGATAATTGGAGGATGCGAGCAACGGAATACTCGGGAGAAGAGAGATAGAGAGATATCCGGAGTAACTGGGAGCCTATAATTAAAGTGGATTAAATGGAGTAGAACCGTGATTTTCGACGATTCTTGTTACGGGGTTCGAGCTTTCATTACCGATTCGCTCACTGTCGCGTTCGACCTTAGACCTTTGAGTCGTATCTGAGCGAGAGCGCAATGGCGCGAGGAACGTTTCGACGCTTAACGATGTTATAACCGTTGTGTTTTACTGCGGCAACATTTTCCCGGACTCTGTTCCCGTAAAGAATTTAAAGCTCTCCTCTCCTTGGCCTTTTTACAATCTCGGGCTGCATGAAAACATATCCAGTGGAGGAGGAAAAAGTTGCGACGCGTTGCCAGGGATTTAATTCGACGCGATAAAACAACCGTCTGATAAGCAAAAAAAAAAAAAAAGAAAGAAAAAAAGAAATTAAAAAAATTGGAAGAAAACGAAGAAATTACTTTTTGCTCGCTTGACCAACATTTCCATCGTTCGATCCAAGCTTTTAAGTCTCTCCTCTCCGCTCTTAAATGCTCCCGGAATCTCTTCGGTGACTCGTTTTATAGACGGTGACTTTAACTATCGTTTTCCGATAGCCTTTCCATTTAAGAACTGTTCGTATTAACGCTAATGTAGCAGATATAGATCGATCCGTCATTATACCCGCTTCGTTATCCGGTGCAACAACAGTTTTGCTGTTTACTCGAGTCTTCCTTCCATTAACTAGGTATTATATTTTCTTTGTGTACAATTCTTCTTTTCTTTGGACTGCTGATTAACGATCACCGATTGCGAGATTCGTTACAATTTCCCATCGTGAATCGTATCGGTGTATAAGTTTATCGTATATCGAGGAATTTCGATAATGTAAATCGAAGAACATTGTGTATTAAAATGATAACGCGAGAATCAGTGATTCTCCCAGTGCTACCGTCATTGTTGTCTGATCGTTATCGTTATTGGCGTCATCGCTATTTCACGCAAGCTGTAATCTGGTCGCGAGAGCACAAAGAAGCAAGCAAAGTCGTCGATACGTTTCGTAAGGTCGTTGAGTGTATTAACACTGCCGACATCGCGATACTCAGACACGAAACGCGATAATCTATCGATAACGTGCGAACCGATTGTTACGAGCGATGCGACGAGATCGGAGATTGATTCACGGAACGCGCGAGAGAGCATCGATTTTTTGGCACCGGTGGAATAATAAAAATAGTTCTTGCCGTGCTAATGGAATCTGTTGTTGGCAACGGAAACATCTGTATTAATAGCCCTTCGTATTTTTAGTTGACGAAAAATACGGCATACAAAATCTGTCGGTTATTGTGTTCCGAACGCTCGATCGGGTCAAGCGGAAAAATTCAACGTATCGTGGCTCGAGATAATTAAAAAACGCAAATTTAACAGACCGATACAACCAATATTACAGAACATGTTACTGGTACATTTTTGCTCTTCGTTTCGTGGACATAATTTCATCTAAATAATCCTTGGAGATAATGTATCTACCGAATGTTGAGACTGGTTTATCTTATCGTTAAAAAATAAAAAAAAAATAAAAAAAAAAGAAATTAGAAAAAAGACCAAACTGTTCAACATTAATAGTATTACTTTCTTTTCGAAACTTTTAACGAGCAACGTACACCAAGCAATAATTTTTCAACAAAAACAACAGTGATAATAATCGATCAAACACCACGTTTGAACACTATCCTTCCTCCTTATCAAATACATCGTACCCAGTTACTGCTCCAAAAATAAAATAAGCTCTGTTAATATCGTATCGCTGCGTATCGCTAAAAATGCATTAATTACACGATTAGGTCCGCCGAATTCTGACACGATTCGTGTCGCTGACGTCCGCAATCGTCTCGGTTATCTCGGAGCAAAAATGTCGCGGCTCGAATCGCGGAACGAGGCGGCTGAATCGGTAAACAAAAGGGGCAAACCTCGGGAGCACGCGGTCGTCGCAGCGGGGCACAGCGGGATCGAGGAGTTACGCAAATCGATTCGCGAGAGCTGTTCGCCAGTAGTCCTGGAGTTTCGTTCGATCTTCGGTTATCTTTCTCTGGGCGATTGGCTGGCAGCGGCTCTCTCCACGGGTCAACATTCTCGCGGGCGAAAAGCGTGGAATCTCGCGTGCTCGCGCCTCTCGTTTCTCGCTATTCTGGCTCCACGGCTCGCTGGTACGAGTCGGAGCGGCGAACAGTGAACGGGGAACGTCCCGTTTGCGTTCCTCGTCGATTTTAACCTCCGTTCGCTCGTTTGCACTTGTAAAGGAGATATCGATCGTTTCGTTCGCGTTGTTACCGGGGTTTGATTCTGTTTCTTCGTCCGTGATTGTGGTGTAGATATTCAGCGATATGTTCTGTAACGAGTACGTTGATTCGTTTAACCCTTCGAGGTCTGAGTCGAACTTTGTATCTGTTGGTTTATAATCGATAAGCTACTCGTAAGAGATGTTTACAGTTCGGCTATACTTCCGTATTTTCGTAAGTAGTAACGTATTTACGTTATCTAGTGCTAGAATAACTGAAGCAATTCAAACGATCAATTCATATTTTCTCGTAGAAACTCGATGTATTTACAAGATACATTTCTGGATGTTCTTGGTAATTTTCTGTAAAATATCTGAATGGTATCTTTTTAAAGATCATTTAGATTTCTTTGATACAATCGGTAGTTCCAGCGTTAGTTAAGTTTTAATATGTTAAATCTAGAAAAAAGAGAAGTCGAACGAGACAGAGTTCGGCTAGACGTAGGACTATAAAGGATTAATAAATAATTATCGATCGTTCTACCAACGCTATCCGTTAACCGTGGCTGTTGAACGATTATAGTGAAACAATGAATGTATTTTAACCTCGCTTGGTTGCCACGCTTTCGCGAAGCATCGATCGTTTCTGCCGTGTTACTCGCTAATTATAATATCGTTCATCGATCCGATTCCATTCGTTGATTCAAGCTCGAGAAGTAAACTTCGATCATCTTATCCGTACCGTTCCTTAATTATAATTATACGCCAATCGTGACGTTCGTATTCGTGCTCGCGACACGAACATCGATCCATCGCGATTGTTTCTTGGGCACGTTGCAGGCGTTCTCAGCTTGGTGCACGCGTCGATGAATGCGAACTTGCACGGTCACCGTCGCGAGTGTTTCGCTATTTACGAGCCGGTGGGTAATTAGTTCCAAGGTTACGCTAGTCATGCATACACAAACTCGATCGGGATCGCGACGACTTATCGCGAAGCACTGAAATCAGCTGAGCGGTATATTCACACCAGGCGAATATACGTAACCAATGCTTGAGTACGATTATTATTTTTTTCTTTTTTCTTCTTGTAATTTATTCTTGTATCGATAAGAAGGCATTCGTATCGTCTGTTCGATCTTTACAAGTTAGCTTTTTTATACACTTATAAAAGTTTAGGTACCTTGTAAAACGAATTATGGTGCAACGATCACAAATGAAGATAAAAATGATAAAAAATAGAAATACTAGAGATATTAGAAATGGAAGAAATAAAACGAGAAGAGAACATTGTTGAGTTTTGTTCATCGAGAGTGCACAAGAATCGCTATCGTTGGATTCCGGTTTCGCGAGAAATTAACTCGGCTCCTTGACGCGGTCGCTGAATAAACACCGTTTTGTCGTGTTTTATCGCGCGCGCGGTCGCGTAATTACACGAGGGTCCACGCCACCCACCTGCGCTCATCCTGTACACGCTCATTCACACCGGTCATTGTTGTGGACACACCGGTGTGCAAAGTTACTTCGCGTTTGTTCACGCCGAGAGAGCCGCGAATCTGCGTGGGCCGCGAAGGACGCAGTCAGAGCAACGACTTCATTTGTTATCGACCTCATAGGAAAGGTTCGCGAAGGCTTGCGACTAGTCGTTTCACGGTTGGCCAGCGTAAAAATATCGAGTCCTTTTTCGGTGTTGCGCACAGTTCTCTAATATTTCAAGGGAAACTGGTTTCAACGTGGAACGTAAAATGGAATTTTTATCCTGCTGGTGATTCGCTGATAGAGGAGTACCGTGGGATTCTGCGAGAGGAAAATCCTTTATTGCTTTAAAATCCTGTATATCTTTTGATAGATGTGGTTAGGTTAGATGAAAAAAAAAGAAAAAAAAAGAAGAAGCAAAAAAGATAAAGGATACACGTAATTTAAAAGTAAAATGTAAGGGACATTTTTGTTTTCTTCGAAAATTCCCAATACCTCTTTCCACTCTTGACGCACACTTTGGGGACCACTTCTGTTGGGTTTCATCGACGAAACGTAATATAGTAAAATCACATGCATCTAGTTGGGACGAGAAGCATACGGTTATTAATGAACGTTAAAGCGATGTGTGAATTCTTCGAAGGCTTTATTTGAAATGTTTTGGGGTCCCGGAAAAGTGCCATAAAACAACAGCGCAGGTCGGAATTTCCTTCCGCGCGTGTCTGTATCCTTGATATCGTTGTATTTTAACAAGTGCTATAAAAAAAATATATATAAAGACAGGTGGTTGAGTTTAATATTAGTTGCAGAGGTCCACGATCGAAATTTTCGTTGACGAAACAAGCGATTTCGAGGTATCGTGGCTATCACGATGCAGTCCACGCGGTGCATTGTAATTTGTTCGTTCTTTAATGCCGGTTTTCTGTGTGCTCGGACTGTTCAATTTATCGAGAAACATTCGCTGAAAGTTATCGAAATTCACATGTAGTTGCACGATAGGGAAAAATGAAACTCGTACGATATAAACGAATTTTAATTTCCCCATGGACTGTAACTGTATTCAATCCCTTTGTTTCAGCTGTTTTCGTCTAACGGCAATGCAAACGCGGGTATTGACGTTTTTCAATACTCCACGCTTTTCCGTGTGCAGAGGTTGCTATACAAAACGATTCGTGTAATATCGAAGCTCGAAATATCTCTACGATTAAGGTCGATGTTATAAAAGAAGAATAGTAGATTTTCAATTTCGGTAATTTGAATCTTCCAAACACTTAGATAATAAATAGAAAAAGAAACAATTCTGAGCAATACGAGCAAAAACATCCGAGTGCGAGAAAACGTATTTTCCCATCGTGGAAAGTGAATTCTTAATGTTAAATTCTACGATTAACTTACTCACCTGATTACTCTCACAGAAACAAATACGATCAACGTATTAATCTTCTCTCATAATTATACGCACGATTATTCAGATTGATACATTTCCCGCGTTTAGTATCTTCACCGATTTAAATCGATTTAAATCGATTCAAACCGATTCAAACCGATTCGAAATAATTTCCCCTTATAGGAAGAACGAGAGGGACGGTCTACGGGTGCGAATCTGCGTGCGGTCAGAAACGAGCGGCGATACTTCGGTAATGCGTTCGTTCCCGGCGCGTTATCTCGAACATGTAATCTTATCCTTGATCTGTAAACACCGAGAGATAAGTACCACCGGATAAGCGGTTACAGGTGGTTCCCCTCGTTCCTCCCTCTCTTTCTCCCTTGGCATTTCCTCTCACCCTACGTTTCTCTCTCTCTCTTCCTTTCTCTCTTTCTCTCTCTCTCTCTCTTCTTTCCTGATAGCTTCTTGCACGTTTTTCACCGTCTTCGTTCGGTACCGCCTCGGCGCAATTTCTCTTCTCCATTTCTAGCTAAGCGAATAGCAGATATTCGCGCGTAGCTTGCTCCAATAGACGGGTGCTCCGATTGAGATTGGATAACAGGAAGCGCGTGTATTGAGCAGCGTGAACTGTTCACGATCTCGTTTCCGCTCGTGAATGCAAATTTTTCAATGGTTTGTTGTCCGGTTCGTCGATGTAAAAATTGAAGTTCAATCGTTACACAAGGAATGCACGGTTATGCAGCGGATACGTTCAGAAATTGTGTAACGATGAAACGCAAATGGGTTTCGCGTAAAGGTCGGCTTTTCTAAACGGTATAAATAAATGTAATTGATTTACAGTGGGTTCGTTTGATACGAGACCGGGCTCTCGATAAGATAATCGTTGCGCCGCATTTTACATCGAACCTCGTCGAGTTGCTTTCGCGCGTTAAACAGATTTATTGCCCCCTGAAATACGCGTCTGTTCTTTAAACAACCTGTTAACCGGATCGTTTCTCGATCGAACGATTTTTTCGCACACGGTGCTGAAGCTTCCTGCGAATTAATTTGTTTCAATTCCTACGAACGTGATCGCGATGACGTAACTTTTATACGGATCAGAGGATCCATTAAATACAAACGACTCTTTACGCAAACAAATTACGCCCAAAATAACGAAAACTCTAACAACGGGCCCATTCATCTTTCCCAATTAACGCGTTAATTAATCCATTTCGAAATAACGCACGAATCCTCTTTTCATCCCCTTTTCTCGTCTCATTGTCCAACGACGCCTTATTACTTCTCGAGAGTTGTTCCTCGCCCAATAAACCCGGACCAACAGATGCACGTGGAAAACGTGGGTATTTCCGCTGGTATAAACGCAACGCGCCGCTATCTTAATCTTAGAATACCATTCGGCGTGCGGCCTCGTCTCCGTGAAGATCTCACGCGCGCCGCGCCGACCGTGGCATTTCAAAAAGAGCAACATTCGAATTGGCGACGATCTCGTGGCGCGCGAAACTGCTGCACCTTTTGTCTTGCTCCCCGCGTCCGCGACGCCAACATCGTCGTCGACGACGCTCCGCACGAATGCACGCGTCGAAACAAGCATCGCGTTCGCGCGCTCGTTTCTGTCTACCACAAACGCTCTCGAAACAGGAGCCTAGTAGACGCTGCAGCCCGAGACAGCGTAGTGGTGTGGTGTAACGCGCTACTTTAGGGTCAACGCATTGCCAAGGTGGCGGCCATGTGGCACGTTCTGGCGCATGGCAGAGCGCTTGCGTGCACACTCGAGCCGGCTTATCCTTGATTGGCCGCCTCTACGTGCATGCATCGCACCAGCGTGCTGCAGTTCTGCACTCACCGCTATTATTAATCCCTTTAAGGGGCCACGGGCTATCCCGAAATCGACGAATGCGTGTTGCTTTGTTTTTTTTGTTTGTTTGTTTTTTTTTTTCGTTTTTTCGTTTTATTCTCCTTTTTTTAATTCTTCTTTTTAAGCATTGTATTTCGCTGTTGCTTTTGTTTTTGGGGATTCGGTAACTCGAAACGGGATAGACCTCGCGAGGTGAACTGGTTCGTTTTCGGAAGAGTGGTTGATTCGTAGAACACCGCGTTTCGAGCATTCTTCTTTTCCCAGTTTCGTAGCTGGCGTTGCTGATTGTTTGTTTAACGTTGAAATTATCCATGATTAAATCGTGCTTGTTTCTGTCGACGAAATTTAAAATGGAAGGCGTACGAAATGTACATATTGCGAGGGAGGTAAATTGTTATTTGTACGTTTAATGTAAAATCGCGGAAAATCTCTGAAAAGGCAACGTAGGTATAATTTATAAAATTTGTGTGAGAAATTACGAATTGATCATTTTGATCGGAGTTTTATTTATTATTTTTAAGAATACAGCATTTTAGAGTTAAAAAGTTGGTTTTCTTTTGTAATTGAAACAGATTTGAATTCCGATGTGGAAATAGTAATTTTATAATTTAAATTTGTTGAAAGAGGTTATTGTTAGGACACGTTTCGAAAGGGATAGTAATTCCTAGTAAGAAAGCAGTTATTAAATAGAAGTGTACAGTCACGTTTGTTACCGGTTAATTATTTTCAGAAGGTAAACTGAAAATAATTTATACCTCCGGTTGCACTTCGGTTAGTCGTCGGTAACGATTAATTCAATCCTTGCTGACGCCACTTGGAATACTGCCGACTCGACGTACACACGTTGCGAAACAGAACTAACCAATTCCGCATTTCTTCCCTAACGTTTCGAATTAATTCCTTTCAACGCGACCTATACCACCGGTAAAAAGCACCTTCTGCTATGATAAAAAAAAAAAAAAAAAATCGATATTAGCCGCTTGAAAATATTTCGCAAACGCGTCGAAGAAACAGATGCATAACCAGGGCAAGAGTCGAGTAAAATCTGGCCAGCGAAAGGATTAAAAGCATCGAGGCCACGGCATAAGTAGCGCACGAACGAGCCGATGCGACGTAACGCAAACACTGTCGTCACCGTTCTCAAATATCTTTATTATTCTTCATTTTTGTCCACGTGGAAGACTCTTCTTTCGAGTCTTTCGCGAATAACGATGGTATATCGATAACGCATCGTTTAATCGTGCGATATCGCGTCGTAAACGTAACACAGTCGCGGTATTCTAGTATCCAGCTGATCGGTGCTCGTTTCACGTCGATCGTAAAGTATAAGCGAGGGGTGGCTCCATAAATTGATTAATTGGACACAAGCTTTCAACCGTGCTCGATCCGATCGATTTATCGATGGCGCATCGATACAGCCTCCTTCGTGGCACCGGTGAAACTTTATCGGCTTTAAAAACGGAATCTTCGGGATCTTAAGCTTGGCGGTAACTTCCGTAACGCTTAACCTATATACGTTTCAGTCGAGTTTATAAGCGGACGTGTGCACGGTCCTCCTCTCGCAGAGACGGTGGTGCACGTGGCGATCGTCAACGTGACTTTCTAAAATCGTTAAGGGATAAATGTGCGTACCGAATCGGGCATTGTGGACGGCTGTTCGTGGCCGTTCGTTCGCGTACTGTTACCTAAGTTCCCGAGAAGGAAAGTCAAGAGAGCGACGGCTTGATTTACTCCCGACTGCATTCTTAAACGTACTTTGGAGGAGCGTTTGGAAGCGTATGGAAGCGTATGGAAGCGTTTACAAGCGTTCGAAAGCATTTCCAAACTGTGGATTCCCGCGTTGATTTATTGGAGGTGGTTAAGCGAGCGAAGCTCTCAAGTGTTTGAGCGGTTTGAATGTGTCACTTCAGTGGATTGAACATCCGGTTGCTGGTTACGTTTACACGAAGCCAGAAAGCTCGTAATCCTTGTAAAAACGCGCGTGTTACGCGTGTCGCACGGTGATACCGTCGTGAAAGGATCAAATTAAATTCGTTAAACAGACAGTTACGAAGAGGGGATTCTTTTTCATTTCGCTTTGTTTGTTTTATTACGCGTGCTGTTATTAATTCCAGCAGGAAGTTCATTCGTTTCGTGCAACTCGAAAATCTCATTCGGGATAGACAAGGGAGGGAATAACTGTTCAACGGTTGAATTAAATCTTTTTCGCAACGTATTAATTAACCGTGGTACTCGAGCGTTCATCGACGCTAACGTATCGAGCAATTTTTACCTCTTTGCGAATGAAATTGACATGTACAATTATCAGGAAAAATGGACCAATTACCGTAACTATCATTTTCATAGATATTTCCGTTGCTTTTTAACAAACTACACAGAAACTGTAAAAACTGTGTTCTTTTACAGTTTGATAGTTTTTTTTTTTTTTCTTTTTTTTTTCGTAGTTCTATTTAAGAATTCCAAGTACATCGTGCTACGAAACGTAACAGTGAAAACGTAATCTAACGGCAACGAACAGTTCGTCGGAGTGTCACGCGTGCCGCTTCGCATAAAAGAATCGTAGCGTTATACATCCGGATTTGCGTACCGTTACGTGGGATTGCTCTGACAATAGGGCCGTGCGAAAGCGGTCGTCACGAGTCGAATTGTTATCTGTAGCTCGTACCTCCTGTCGTAATGGAGTACCCACGGTGCACGTGCTTCAGACGTTTGTTCCGCGCATATAAAAGCGATCGATTTAAAGTGGCCATTTCATTTTATCTTGAGATCGTAGACTCTTGCAGCGGATTTTCCCTTACGGGAGGCTTTGTTCGAATTTGGAGCATATTGCTCGAGCGTGTCCCACTTTTTCGACATACCCATAAACGAGGCATTCATAGGTATTATTTGAATAGAATACGAAGCATTGTATCGTTGTTAGGTAATCAAGAATATACGCTTTAACGTACAATTGTAATAAGAATATCCCGTCTGTTGCCTCGAGTACAAAGAAAAGGAAAATACTTGGAAAATATGAATGCTTAAGTACTTTTCGTCACGGTTGACCCCGATATAAATAGCGAGTTGCTAAATTGTTGCGGTACTCCTGCAGTTGCATCCCACATACGTTATCATCATCATCATCATCTGCTGTCACTGTGATCAACCACTCGTATCGCAACAGACTCGCTGTCGACATTGTTCCCATTCCAATTTTTTTTTTTTCTCTGCCCTCGCAAAGGTAATCCTTCCATTCGCTCTTTTCTTCGATCGCTTTGGCTTTCTTTACGCGCGCCATTCTTCTTCCTACTCAATGGATCGCAGCTTCTCGTCCTTCGATTCCATTTCCGTGTCTCCAATCAGCGATTTACCGAAGTGGAACGCGATATACCGTCGCTTAATCATCTCTTACTCCCTGTGATTTAACTCTCGGCCCTTTCTCCGTCGTTTCCTTTTCCCACCCTCGTGCAGTCGCTCCTCCTGTCTCTCCTTCTTCCGCTTTACCTTCTAGCCGTTGCAACCCTCTCCGTCTGGTTTTTCCTTTTCCCTCCCCCGTTACCCCACCAAAGTTTTCTCCCCGAGCAGCAAGGATTCGACTAACTGGATGTTGGCTCCTTAGCCTTAGCTTCTGGCGCGGAACTTCCATTTAATTAACCGGCAACTCGCGCCGCGATACTTCACTATCGTCTCTCGCTGCTTATCCTCGTTCATCTTGACGTCGACGAGAAAGTTTGGCGGAGAGAAGGCTCCTTTTTCCTTTCTCTCCCGCCCTTGGAGAACTCAGACGATTCTAGTTTGTTACCGTACGTGCACGTAAAGCGGTTCCTGCGATACTTATCCAACAGATTCGCCCTGTTTACCGTAGCACATTCGTGAGACTCGAATAGGTCCATCGGAGAATCTGGATACTATTCTATAAATTTTAACAGCAGTACATTTTTAGGTAATTGTAATTATCGATGGATTTGGGTCGTGAATTTTTCATCCCTTTCAGACTGCACTTATTTCTAGTAGCTTTATAAATATTACAGCTCTTACCTCGAACCGGATAGAAACCAAAACGGTTTCGAAAAATCCCAGGAATCGATCCGATCACCGTAATTTCTATCGCGGAGTTAATAATAGTTGGCTAGTTTCGAGCGGTTAATTGTCGCGAACTTATATTATTAACCATCGCGACACGAATTTTTCTGCTGTTTCCGCTCGTCGGTACTGTCCATCAGCCTTCGCGCGCCATTATTCCACACCTATCTCTATGGTATCGAAACGATTAATTTTTTCGAGCTCTCAACCATAAAATTTGAACTCATCGTTCGCGTATCTATAATATGTTAACCAAAATATATTGAAATGAAGCAGCCAAATTGAGTTGATCGATATAGCTAATCGATGATTCTCGACGCGTCCAATGCATAGGAAGCTAGAATATGGAGATTACCCTCTGGTCGACACGTATTTCAGTCGGTTAAATATATCGAGCGACATACGATTAGCCCCGTTTCGCAAGCCAGTTGAAAAACTTTCATCGATACTCTCGTTCAGTTTTTCAAGCGTGAGACGAATATCGAATTCCGTTTCAGCCACTAATGTTAGGGGTGAACAGGTATTAACCATTGGACACGATTGTATCGCGAAACATATCTGTTCTCCGCTCTCAGGAATACCAGACTCGAGAGGATAAAGAGAACCGTCCTTGCTAAACCGTTCTGTAACCGGTCGCTGAAACAATGGCGAAGAACACGTGCGTTGAGATCCGAAAGTCATCGAATCNGCGGAGTTAATAATAGTTGGCTAGTTTCGAGCGGTTAATTGTCGCGAACTTATATTATTAGCCATCGCGACACGAATTTTTCTGCTGTTTCCGCTCGTCGGTACTGTCCATCAGCCTTCGCGCGCCATTATTCCACACCTATCTCTATGGTATCGAAACGATTAATTTTTTCGAGCTCTCAACCATAAAATTTGAACTCATCGTTCGCGTATCTATAATATGTTAACCAAAATATATTGAAATGAAGCAGCCAAATTGAGTTGATCGATATAGCTAATCGATGATTCTCGACGCGTCCAATGCATAGGAAGCTAGAATATGGAGATTACCCTCTGGTCGACACGTATTTCAGTCGGTTAAATATATCGAGCGACATACGATTAGCCCCGTTTCGCAAGCCAGTTGAAAAACTTTCATCGATACTCTCGTTCAGTTTTTCAAGCGTGAGACGAATATCGAATTCTGTTTCAGCCACTAATGTTAGGGGTGAACAGGTATTAACCATTGGACACGATTGTATCGCGAAACATATCTGTTCTCCGCTCTCAGGAATACCAGACTCGAGAGGATAAAGAGAACCGTCCTTGCTAAACCGTTCTGTAACCGGTCGCTGAAACAATGGCGAAGAACACGTGCGTTGAGATCCGAAAGTCATCGAATCGTTGAAGCACGTTCTTACATAATTCCCATCTTCCTTGTTTTTCCACGGTAACCGTTTTTCCACGCGTCGATCGGTTCTTCGCGTAGGTTTGTGGAACAGGTCGACGTAGCGAGCGGGAACACGGCTCTGGCTACGTTCAAACACTGGATAAATATAGACCGACCGCGGAGTACCTCATGGACGACGATGAACAGGCTCCCTGACTGCGCGCATATCGTAATTACACGACAATTAGAAAGCAAGGACACGCTTCGCACCGACGTCGCCAACGACGCCATCGTCGACGACGTTCGGGGGCGAACGCGTAGTCGAGGTGCGTTCTGTCGTGTATTCTCTTTCTGTTCGTCCGTTACAACCTCTAATTCTCTCTGTCTCTCCGTCTCTCTGTCTCCCTTGTGCTTTCTCCTCGTTCCTCTCCTTCCGGCGACGGTCTGTTTAACGAGCTTCCGTGGAATTCAAGGGAAACCATTTATCAGTAAACAGTAGCGCTAATGCTATCAAAAGTAGCGGAGAGCTTGCCCTTTACCGCACAGTAATGGTCTGTCGTCGTAACTTTGATGACGGCCCAGTTAATGCAGTTGGAACGATGATTTTATTAAAAGATCGTATCCGCGACCTGTTACGGAACGCGGCTCTCAAACTGTGACACAAGCGTGCAGAGGTAATAGTTCCTCGTGTGGAAAATAAATGAAGAATTAAATATAAAATTCTAAACGATAAGGTGTGTGCGTATCAATTTTCGTAACGCGTGAAAAGCACGACGGATTTTTTATCGATCAGCAGCTGGTCGCTTGTAAAATTCATAGTGCAAACGGAGAGCTTGTTTCGGTCGTCGCAGGGACGACTTTCTCTTAGAAATTTATCGTCTGTCGCAACGGATAGTGGCCAATAAAATGCCATCGTGAAAGTTTGGAACAGGTTTTCGGCATAATTGGATGACTGGTCCCGTAGGAGCGCGAAATAGTTGAGAATAAGTAGCAACGGAAGCTGGATGTCTCGTAGATAACATTTTTCGCAGCTCTTTTTCACGTGATCGTGTCGTCTCTCGGTAAATCGTCGAGTTTCTGGTTATTTTTATTCGTCTCCGTGACGTTACGAATTTCGCGTACCGTGAACATCATCGTGATTCATCGAAGTCGACGAGTTGCTTCAGCGAATTTGCGAACACGGTACCACTGTCCGACGAGATTTAACGAAAGGTTCGTTTGTCGGTGTACCGTAAGCGCGATAACATTACGGTCGATCGAGATCCGAAGCCCCGTAATCGTAGTTACGTTTATTCGTGAAATAAATATCTGTGGGATTGAATATGCCCGTCGTGTCGTGGCGTGCTGCAACACGGTTAATTGTATTTGTATCGGGATCGTATAATATTGATGCACGGGTGATTACGGAAAACAGATTTACTACACGGGTCGGTGGGTTTCGTAAATTCGTGGCTAATTTACCGCTGAAAATTGATACGTTGAAATTTTAATGCGCCGTCAGAAAAGGAGAGTAGTTTTCACGGCAGCGCTCGATCCGGAATCGTTAATTAATTATTTTACATCGTCGAGCTTCGGTCGGTGAATATTTCGGGTAGAAATTAAAGTTCGATTCCGTGGAATTGATCGAACCGTTGTCGCGACGGCAGTTTAAATTCAACTTTTATCCTACGGTTAAAACAATGTTATCGTTGTCCCGAAACGCGGCACACGCACGAAGCGAATTCATTCGCGATTCCGAACCGCTCTTTTCATTATTAATAACAGCCGGGGATCGTTTCGAGTCCCACTTGTGATTTGCTGGCTCAGCGTCGCTGCTCAATCATTGATATCGATAAAACGATTAATCTCTTGCTTATGGAATTACGGAGGGAATCATTGAAAATGACAGATTTTTTATCTCGATAACGCGACATTCGATTATGCGGCAAGTTCAATGACATAGCGTTTAATTGTCGAAGGTTATCGAGATAAAGCGATGAAGATTTTATCTCTGCCGTTACTATTTTGAAAACTACAAAAAGAGAAGAAAAAAAAAAAATTTCTTCGAGAAAACTTGAAACGAAGATACTGTGCGAGGATAGGTGATAATGGTATCGATCATTCCACAAGAATCGGTTGCATATTCGCGCCAGAGTTACGCTCAAATATTTACCGATATCTTATCGTACCCCGTTTCCTGTGTTCCGCGATATTTTTCACGGGAAGCGATTAAAGATCTTGACGTGTACGGTGCGCCAACAAAGGGGTGTTTAACGCGTGACGAGGTTACAGAGTGCGAGTTTTCACAGATGTTCCGGGTCAGCCAGCAGCGAAGGGACACGATCGGTTGAGCGGAATCTCTGGTAGAAATTGCTAAAAGCGGCGAGAGAGCGTCGACCCTTCTCTCTCTTTCCCTCTTAACACCGAGATAGCGATCCTTCCGCGGTACCCTAATTAAATTGAATCACGAAATACACGGAGCAGGAAATACCCAATGAAGACGTACATTAACAAATTAAAGTACCTTCTCGTTCGAGAGATCCCTGGACACTTGCCAGTCTTCGTTTGAACGCCGGTAAAAACCTGTTTCTCTTTATGAATCCTCGTTCCATTCGATTCTGTAAGAGAAACTGCCGCGTTTTTAGCACGCTTTCTACCGATCCTCCTCAATCTTTCCGCGAACCAATGAAAATCACTGTTCGTTCGGTTCGATGAAGAAACGACAACCAAGAACGTTGTTAGCGGCCGCGTAAATTCACTTTGTAGCTTTGTCTCTCAGCGTCGCAACCACTCGAACCCTGACCCGTTTCTAACCGATGTTATCCTGGCTGTTCAGGTTGTACTCTGCGCGGGTATCGATCGCTTTCACCCCACCGTTATCTTCCTGTCCGGCGATTTCTCCGATACCGAAAATCTCGATGAAATTGAGATAAAATATGCCATCTTCTGTGGGACGACGGCGAAGAAACGGTGGAATGTTTCCATTTTCTCTCGTATGTTCTTTAGGATAAACGAGTAACATCGTGTAGAGAATTGTTCGTCTTGGAACAAAGGAACGCAACGACGCGACGTCTCGGAATTGACCGGTTGAAATTGTTCGTCGTTCTTGTTTCGATCCCTTAGTTTCTTTTCGCTGTTCTCGCAAAACTTCACCGAGAGAAGGAAAAAGAAAAGAGAAAAAAGAGAATTGCAAAAATAGACACGGACGACAGATACAATTTTCTGTTTGAAATCGTTTCCCAGTTATCGATAGAAACATCGGCGAGATTGGGGCGTTCCGTTCGGAGAACTAGATTTTTGGGTGTGTTTCGTTCTCGAACGAATGCCGATTAAACCGTAAAACGCGAATCACGAGATGCCTAGCCCGCAAATACGTCGATGATGGGATAAACCGACATCGTCGGTGGGACGAGATGAATCAATAAACCACGGCATCGTGATCCCGCATGCCGAACATTTACGCGCCCGGCGTCCTGTCACTTTGTCGTTTATTTTCATTGGCTGCTGAAAAAGTCTGGAAAAATACTCGATCGTAGCGTGTCCTAAAAAACCTCCGCGTTTCTCCGCGAATTGCTTTTCGTTCGATCCTCTTTTTTACGATATTCCTTCGACTTTTTTCCTTCTCTCTCTCTCTCTCTCTCTCTCTTTTTCTTTTTTTTTTCTTTCTTTATTTTAGCGGACCATTATCGTTGGAGCTCCACCTCTTCTTTATTCTCTGTAGCATCTTTATCGATGAACTTTGAGACGACTCTCGCACGAAGAACATCATCCTCGCCAGGAAAATGTTTTTCTTCGTGGCATCGTCGCTCGTTCAAGATTAATTGCGCTCCAACTCGCATAATCGACCGCGTAACCATCTACGGGTTATGAAAACGTGTTATCGCGTCACACGTCCGCGCGTCGATTACCATTTTACGATTCGGTTCGCCGATACGTTACGTGTTCTTACGCAAGCACCTGTGAGCAAGGTTTCAAGGGTGACGACGCGTTGGCAGCGTGCGTAAAACCCACAAACATCGTAACTACCTGTTAAACCTACACAACCTGTGCGTTATTCGTCTCGACGCTTGCCGTGCGACGACAAAATACACCCGTGCATCGACCAATTTAAAAACCTACGAAAACCAATACGAACTGCTTGCTCGTAGCTCGAGATCTTACTGCGTTCGAGCGATTCAAAGACACGCTCGTCGCGGTACGAATGATTCGGATGGCTCTCTGCCGTCGAAAGGATCCATTCTACCTGCAGTCGGGACGGTATTGACGTTTCTATCGTCACGGTTCACCGAACGAAACGGCTGTACCGCATGAAAGTTAAATTCCAATCGCGAGTACAGCCGGACGAAAGGATCTCCGACAGTCGTGACCCATTTTGTTGAAAATTTCCGTGCTCGTTGCTGCAGGCCGAAAGACATCGGAGATCGTGAGTGCCATTAAAGGGCCTTTCCGAGGAAGCACCGACGACGTACGCTCGACTCTCCGTCTTTGACGACGATGACGCGACAACCGAGGGAAATTCGCGGCGGTATCGTTCTCTGGTCGCGTTTTACAGCTTTTGCTTCGTAAAGGCGTTCTCTCGTGGGCGGAAAAGAAGCGACCGTAAACTTCCCCGCCACGTTGGTGGCAACCTTTCCGACTGCAGTTTCCAGCTTTCAGCTCGTCTCGACGTTTCTCGCTCCGTTCTTCGATAATAATCTGCTCGGTCGCTGGAACACTTCGGTAGCATCGCCGCGATTAAAACGTCGTTCCGTGGATTATTTCCACGGCTCTTGTCTCTGGTTTCCACGATCGATGAGGAAAATCGTGGGAAGCCTTGTTTCTCGTGCATCGCCTCGTCGGAGCTGTTGGCGTCAGCTACGCGAATAGTTATCGTTCGACGAAAAGCAGAAGTTACACGCGGATTGGCTCGTCAGATGTGTGTACACACGGCTAGGTAGTTCGTAGTAATGTAATTTATAGAGTAAGTGCGTTTCCTCGAAGTGGCTTCCGTTTGTACGTACAGAAAGAAACGATAGATTTTTTTTCTTTCTTTCTTTTTAATTAATCTACTCGTTAATTCATTTGTGGGACACGTTAAAAGTTATTACAAGTTTTGCGTTCGAAAATAGTTGCTACCTACGGATGTACGAGTAAATTCCTGTCTAAGAAATGACGCCATTCAAAACGACGTGAAATCTACGAAGCTACACACGACTTTCGAAGAAAGGAACAGAAATACCATCCTCCTTTGAAGATTTCTCATTTCACACATTGTTACCGCCTTACTCTGACGTAGGATTTTCAAAAGCTTGCACCCTGTTGCCTTCCCGAATACCCGACCTCTACAACTTTTCGATCGTGTATACCAGGTCACACAAAACTAACGTAATCCAAAACTTACGCTCCTTTCGTTATAAATCACTATTACCGCTACGCGACGTAGAATTTCTCCATCGTTCCCAACAATTTCTTTCAAGCTTCGAAACATAGGTTTGCTTTCCCGTAGCTCCATATATTCCTTCCAAACGAAGAATCTCTCTTCCCTAAAATTGTTCGGAGGGAAACAGCCGCGTGAATAGCGAAGAGAGACACGCGTATAGTCACGGATAGGCACGAGTACGCGATAGGGTTCGGCGAGGAATGTTCGTGATACCAGGGATCGATAATACCCAGCAACGTGCCGGTCGTCGTGCTGCACACGCATATACGCGCAGATGCATCGCTCCTGGAGAGCCACACGGTGCACGTGTGGAAGAGAAACGTACGAACGTGCCGCTACGTAGGCAGACAGCGTTGAGAGAGAGAGAGAGAGAGAGAGAGATAGAGAGATAGAGAGAGTTAAAACAAAGTGTACGAAGTTGGTTGCATCGGTTTTGCACCCTTCCTCGATCAGATCTTTCTCTCTGTTCCTCTCCGTTCCTCTCTGTTTCCTGTTCGTCGATTTCGTTCACGCGGTTTCGTTCCCTTCTTTTGGTTGCACGTTATCGACTCATACGTGTCACGAGATCGTGTTGGTTCGTTAAAGGTTGATTGGCAACGTGACGCGAGTTATTAAAGAGATGCGAGATAATCGCGCGCCCTCGAGCAGCCCGAACGTGTCGAAAATGTTTGAAGTGCGTACCCCACGAGTGTAATGGGAAAACAGGTCCGATGCGAGCGATCGATTTTAGGTTCCCTTGTTGCGATTAGATCGCGGTAACGCCAAGATTTTTCGTGTTAATTGAAGATAATAATTGTATCACGATCGAAATCAGAAATTAGCGTCTCAGTTTGAATCTCGAGCAATTAAGGGAACGATTAAACGTTTGCAAGAGGCGCGACTCTTTAGATGTTTTTATTTACAGCTTCAATTTTATTGCTCACACTTTGGACTCGTTTATTTGCATATGTTTCTGTAAAAAAAAACAAAAAAAAAAAAAAAAAAAAATAATCGCCACGTGTTTCATAGCATCGATGGTATGCACACGACGCGGAACTCATTAGCAGAGCATAAGCTCTCGCTCAAGTCATAAACTGTTATCCGCCTGCGCTCTATTCGCCTTTCGGAGTACCTTCGACTTCAGGGCGGAGTTGATTCGAAACGAGCGAACGAACCGACAGGAGGCGTATAACACGAATGTAAACGCGTCTTTTATCGTCGAGTTAATTGGTTGTGCAGCTTAGAAACACGGAAGCGAGCAGAGAGGAGGCTGAATTAATCTGGTTCCGAATTTCCTCCTGGTCCGTGTAGCTATTATCCAATGAGATACGATTTGAAACTCGTGCCGTGGCTCGAACAATTTTGTATTTAAAATTGGATTTTATCCACGGGTCGAAAAAGTGGGATCAGGTATTGGGTTGGAGAACTGCGAGGGAGGAAGTTGTTGGTCACGTTCATGACTGTCCAGAGAATGACGGCGCAGTTTAGCTGCCAGGATGGTACTTGGGATTTATCGTGGCGCGCGGACTCGACCGCTCGAACTCGACAATGGTGACACTGTTCGGGTCGCTTTGTTGGTTTCGGAGCTACAAAAAATTTCGATGAAACAATGATCGATATTTTCTTAAAACACACTATCTTTCTCTCTAACCCAACTTGTCTCTCTTTCCCTTTTAAATATTCAATTTCCATGGGAGATACATCGATGAAACTTTTACCATTTCGAACGACCGTCTGATTTTCCAATTATATCGAAACTTATTTCCTTTGAAACGTTCCAACTTTTTCCCTTCTTCCTTCCTCTCGATTCGCGCGAACGACGCTCTTTCGTACCCAAAGAAACGAAATTTTTAGCCCTACCTCGTGATCGCGTATTTAAATTTGCTATATCAGACAATTTTGCATTAAACCGGCCACACACCGCTCGGCTTTTCCGTTCAGTTTACCGAAATGGATGTTAATTTTCGCCATAAACCCCGAGTAACGATCTGTAATTTCAGGTACGCCGGCCTGTGCGCTGCAATTCCACACCGGTCTCCATATACGCTTCCCTCCTCCTGCTCCTCTTCATTCCCTTTTCAACGTCTCTTCTCGCGAACCGTCTACCTGTCTGTCTTCGTGTTCGTCGTTCTCGCTCGCTTGTCGCCTCGACCGGTGCTGTTTGGCGCTCGCGCGCGTGCTCGCTATTCATCTCGATTATTATACCGCCGGGATTTCATAAAAGCTCGGTGCAACGAACGCGCTCGCTGACCCGCTTTTATTATTTCCTGCGCTCCCTTCTTTTTTTTTTTTTTTTTCGGCGTTCCGCTGTTAATTGCCAGGAGCAACAGGTTCATCTAGGAGGGTCCGCAGGCGGCCTGTCCGGCCTGGTCCTTCCGCGGATCTCCTAGATAAGCGCCACTTCGCGTGACGATCCGTCGACGACACGGTATCGTCACTTTTTGCAGACGGATTCAAGGTGAACGCGTTATATCGCGTTGATAGGATATTTTAATTCTTTTTTTTGGGAGTGAGGGGAGAGGGTTGGACTGGAGTTTGTGGATCGACTGGATTGACTGGATCGACTGGTCGATGGAAGTGGAAGGATCGCGAAACCGTTTCGTAAGCGATTTCTTTGGTCAGAGTGTCTTGTAATGGTGACTTTGATGGTAATCTACGTTGTCGCGTGGTTGATTAGATTACCGATTATCAAGTTAATATACCACCGACACGATATGTTTACAATGGTACAAAGTCGGATAGAAGTGATTTGTCTCGTACACCGTTTGCTCCGATTTGATTTCATCGGTCTTCTTTCGCATTGATTTTACATTTCTACAGGTTAATCCGTTATTGACGTCGTATATTGACAAGTATCGTCGTATATTTACCCAGATAATGTCTGTCGTACAGCATATGCTCACCGTTTACAATCTCGCTCATCTTTCTCAAAATCGATGCCTCTCGTTCAATTTTAGTCGAGCAAACGATCGATCGGAATCCTCGTTTCTCGCAGTTTGCAGTTTCACCGGCAAATCTAGCATCGTTACCTTCGGTTCGCCTCGAATCGGTTCCACCCAACGATTTACGTAACAAGCGTTTCTCAGTACCGGACGATTAAACGATTGGAAGTTTCTGCGAATCCGTTCAACAATCTTATCGAACACCAGCGACTTCGACCGTCGTTACGCCAACGTTTTCATCGTAAATCGACTTTGAAAGATTGGAACCTGGTCAAAAAATTTCGTCCCTTTTTCTCCAAGTTCCCAGGGGGTTTACGAGCTGAAGCTGCTCGCGGTACGAAACTCGCAACAGTCTCAGCCGAACTGATTATCGGCTTCGACGAGTTTCTATCACTAGAAGATAAACTCGGATAACGCGTAGAGAGAGCGGAATGGAAAAGGACGAAGGGGAAACAAGATAAATCTTTAATGCGATTTGGATCGAAGTTGCGTATAATTTAACGGGAGGTACGAGCACACGGTTGTACAGGGTAGAGGATTTAACTGCAGTACCATCGAAACCAAGTAAACAAAACGCGATTGAATTGATCAGCGAAGAAACGAATTAATTTTTTGCCGTACCGGGAATCGTTGTTTAATTCGTTACGTTGAAATATTGACGTTTCCGATGCGCCACGCGCGTCGAATATCACGGTTAATCGAATCAATAATTTGGAGTTTGGAGTTGTATTGTTTGTGTTTTGAGTAACAAAAAAAAGAAAAACAAAATTTTTAACCACGCTTCAAAGTTAATCCAAGTTAATTAAAAGCGGTTGAAACGCGCGACTAAAACATGATGGAAACACAACCGATTCGCAAAGAAGTTCGATCACGAATCACGGTTGACTCGTTCGTAATCGAGGAAATGAAATCGTAATTAGCCGCAGCCGATCCGAAATCGTCGCGCTGCACCTTCGCGACGCGATCGACAATGACTGGAAATGGATTACCTCAATTTGTCCGATTGAATTCCTATTAACCTTTCTCGATCCTCCCTTTCGCTACCTCTCTCTTACACCCTATAGCTGTTTCTTCACATCTGTCTAGTCTTTTTCTCTTTCATCCTCTTCGGTTCGTTAGCGTGTCCGCTATATCTCTGTCCACCCCCATCGAGGAGCAGTTTGGGTCTGCTTTGGCGCGATATTTCATTTGGAATGCCGGGAGGGGAATCTTAGGCCGATCCTTTAAGGGTCTTCTTCTCGTGTGTCCCTTCGTAACTTGCATTTATACACGTCGGTTTTACTCGTGCCTCCGGTCTTCCCTCGCCACGGCTCCCCTGGAATGCGAGCCATTTTTTAGCCGGCAACACGCTGCTTCGTTGATAGTTCCTTCCGGAAGAATTTAAGCCTACGGCTTGATTTATGCGTTACGCCTTCGCCCGCGATGATATCGCGATCGCGGGGTTATCGAGAGACGAGCCGAGAAATCGTTTCTTAATGAGCGTTTAAGCGACACCGGCGTCTTGAATCAATTTGACCGGTAATCATGGACGAGGATCGAAACCTGTGGCTACTGTACTGAGAACGAGAGGTGAAACGTGCAACGTCTACAGCGTTAATGAGGTGAAGATATAAAGTTGAATTTCGTATAAAGCGCACGGTGCGAGCGTAGGTATGATGTATGCCAGGCTAAACTAAAGGAGAAAGTTTGTTAGGGAGTCCGTTGAAGCTGGTTAAAGTTTATCGAAGTTGGTTAAAGTTGCTCGAAGTTGGCCGAAGTTGGTTCAAGTCGGTCGGAAACGGTTATAATCCGTTGATCGGGAATCGATTAAAACGGGATTATATTTTACTGGATATTTCGAGTACTTGGATCAATTGGTTTCGAACAGAGTTATTAATCTAGAAGCTCGGTTATCTTATCGAAACCCTTCGGTTCGTCAAACACACAAACCCGACGATCTCGTTAATCATTTATTCGTATAGAACTCGAAGAAGGTAGAGTCGGTAGCATAATGTATTAATCGTTGAGCAAGTAGAAATCAGTTGGAATAGATCCTGGCGTGATATTTCAGCTGGAAGACCGGGTCTTTCTTGCCCCTCGGAGGCATTCGCATTTATTACGAGCTTTATTCCGTCGAGCTTCCCGTGATCGGCTATATAACCGACGCAAATACGACCCGCCTCGCTTTCATTCACGGCCCGGAAATCAATTATTCATGCAGGATTCCCTTCTCTGGATTCTCGACGGCCGCTTCTTCTTCCACGAACGCGTTCCTCCTCGGTTCCCCGGCCTGGCTCGATTGGATTTGAATCGCTAGGAAGCTGCGTAAAAAATCAAAATAAAGGGAAGAGAGAGACAAACAAGGGGTAAGGCGGCGTAGCCAAGGGAACGACGTTGCCCCGATGATCGCTTTCTTCTATCGTTCGTCGATTTACGATTCTCCTTGAAATTCTGCTTCGGAAGATACTTTGAAAGTTGTTCGATACCAAGTTTTACGGATCATAGAGAGAAGATCGTTTTGGAAAATTTTTTAGTGCAAATAGATATCGAGCATATGATTTCAAACTTTGGATTAATCTCTTGAGAGAACTTTTCTTTTTTTTTTTTTTTTTCTTAAGTTGGAAAAGAATTTTGGGCGTCAAAACTTAAAACGATAAATCCGAGAACCTTCTTTCGAAACATTTTTAGAACGTACACCAGTATTCTATCGAAACTTGTATTCCACTTATCGATGAATATAACAAGTGACACAGATTTCGTCAAATTTTCTATAACTGGATTCAAGGATGAAGGGGCGTTTGTTGCCGAAAGATTCTTAGGATTCATTATCGAGGCGCAAGGGTCTTTTCGAGGGAGACAATTCGCTTTGTTCAGCGCCAGAGGGTTTTGGACACAGAGAAGTAGCAATGCACGTCAGAATAATGGATGACTCTGGTCGGTAATCCGTCCGTGCTCGTCCCTGCCAGTCGATGACAGGCCAATGGCAGAAAGACGTAAAGAGGGATGGAAACGAGGGGCAATAGGCTCTCGGGTCATTGGTTTTCGCAGCAGCGCCTGGTATCGCTCGAGTTATTGTCGCGCACGTGCCACTTCGCGACACAAATTGTCTTCTAACGAACACCCGGCTAAATTGAAGCTTGCACGCGTTTTGTCAAAGCAACGCGCGAAAAATAATTCTCAACGCGTTCTTTGTAAAAACAACTTTTCCTATTTGCGTCCATGGTTTCCTTCTTCCGATTTTTCAACACAACAGTGATCGTTAACGATAACGATTGGTAAACGAAGAAGAAAAAATTAATAAATCGAATTTCAAAGTATATTTTCCAACAACTTTGAACAACTAATTGATTTTATACACGCCGACATTGGTCCAACTATTGGCCAACAATCATTATCAAAGATTGGATGGTGCTCATGCGTCATCCTCATTTACATTATCGCGTGGACGGTCCTCGTGTCCAATTGACGAATCAATTAACCCGAATTCGAGCAGTATAACGATTTTGTAGCGGTGGCAAGAGATTTATTGCGTCCTCGGAACGGTCCGCAATTTTTCATTATTGATACATGGTTCGGGCGAGCCCGCGACAGAGTACAGGATGTTCTCTCCTCGACCAGCCTGTGCATCGATAGATTTCGGGGATCCGTGTCCGTGATGTTTCTTTTTCCCTGCGACTTGCCTCCATTTCGCTACCGAACATTAATCACGAAAGTTTTCAAGGTTGTACCCCGGATACCGGGATTCTGACAGCCAAAGCGGCGAACGGCAAAATGGGTGAAACGCTCAGGATCTTTTATCCTATTCATTTCATTTTGCGTAAATTGTGTTCAATTTTTTTTTTTTTAATTTTATAGTTCAATCGTTATCGTTGAAGATTTGTTACGAAACTGAATTATTGTTTTGCACGATATTCAAAGATTACGAAGGTGTAGAAGTTTCAAAAGATGGGCGATCGTGGTGCGACCATTGTTGCTCGATTCGACGTGGAATGGCTCGTAAGTCGAAGCCTATTGTATCTCCTCGGTTCTGTGAAACGCGTCTTTCGTTCCTGACAGCTTCACTTTCTCACTAGCAAACCGTTCAATCTTGTTGCGTTCCGTCGGAGGCTGAAAGGAATTTTTTTTACTCCGAAAATACGTCGGAAGTATAAAATTAGTGGCTGTAACGTTTGGAAAGTGTTTGCTTAATGTAGTTTTTTAATTCGACGAACATTCTGAGAATGTTGATTTTTAATCGATTCTTTAGATATTATCGAATTAATTAACGCGTTTTTTTTCATACAAATACTGGTACCCTCATCGTTTTTCACTCGTGTAATTATTGTTTAAATGGTAATGCACTGGAACTTTCGTTTCCTATTTTTAAATACGTAAATGAATTGTACAATATATAATTGGTAAAAAAAAAAGAAAAAAAAATTGGTTCTCATCCCTTTTCTCTTGCACTCTTCATTTTATATCGATCCTTCCTTCTTTGTTGCTTTCACGAAGTCTCGAATTACTCCTATTGCAAGGATCCTTTTGCTCATCGAGACGATGCGGTTCACCTTTACTTCGAATTACTGCGACCGACCGCGGTGGCTCGACTCTGGTCGAATAAATGTTATTAATATTACATTGTGTTTCGTTGTACCATTAATAATCGCGGCTTAAATTAGTTACGCGCGCGCACATGAAATGAATTGGTAAGTTTGTCCGGGGGAAGAGACCGGTAATTAATTTCAACCTCGCATAAACGACTGTAAATTACGGCCTGGTCAGGTATCGAGGCCACAAATTTATCGATCGTTAAATGTTATTTTTGTGTATTTTCTCTCCACAAAGCGTCCCCGTGTCCAGGTAAACGTCCCCGCCCCATCGGAGCATTATTTGCGAATGATCTTTCGATATTTCACGGTAATTAACACAGTGCCATTTTTATAATTCCATCAAACGTTTGCATCCACCGCACACGGTATAAGTACAATTTCAAAAAAAAAAAAAAAAAAAGTACTTCGTTTCCCATTCCATTCCCAAGAACCACTCAGGTCATTTTTTCCACAAGCACACGCGTTTCCTCCCCTAAGCACCCTTCAAATCTCCAACATCGTAGACTAAATATTTCTCCAAGATAGGACTCTCCACATTCTTTCTTTCTTACCTTTTTTTTTTTTTTTACCCCTAACCATAGTCCAGACAAACAAGTCTTTCCCAGCTCCAATTTGCAACGTGATTATTTCCTCGTTTAGAGACATTTTACCGGAACCGGTTAATCTCGATCCAATGTTTCACCAGGTTCCCATCGACGCCATTTCTATTTACCGAACTCGCATTTTGTTTCTCCGCAATCGTCGATTCGGTCGGTTCAACTTGGAATTTCTCGGGATCTTTTATCACAGCGTTTACACCGGAAAGGCACCTCGCTTTCTCTCTCTCTCTGTCTCTCTCTCTCTCTCTCTCTCTCTTTCTCTCTCTTGCAGAAAACCAGCGATGCTTCTCGGAAGGTTGAATCTCGTACATGTGTTTCGGCCTGGTCGTGTTCTCCACTTGAACGAGCCTCCGCTTCGCCGCCTCTTCCAACGTTTCTCCACCTCTTCGTTGCCCTTTCTCCTCTCGCTGTATAAGTTCCTTGGCCGTGCCGGCGGAGCGGTATCCTTCCAATTACCGGATGCAAATATTGCCGCGACGAGAGCGCGGCTGAAAAGGTTCCCTCGCCTAAGCGTCGAAGGCTTTTCACTGGGTCCGTTCTTGCCGCCGATTACACGGCAATTAACCGATCCGCTCGATTTCGCGAGGCTCTCGAGAACGTCGCTCGCGCTCCGATCAGGGTCATTAGTCTGCTCGCGCGATTTATTCTTAGCGTGGCATCATCGCGCTCGAAAGCCGTTGTTACGGTTCCGGCGAATGATAAAACTTTCGATCCACTCTCGACGCTGATAAATCGCTCTGTGTGTATCGTCGTGGGAAATGGAGGAAAGGGTTGGGCAGGAGTAGTCGCTGGAGCGTTCAAGCTTTTATCGTATTGTGGATTTTCGACGATTCACTCGACGCGAACGGCTCCGATCGTTTACCGGTCTGTAATCGGTCGCGGCGTTTCAATATTGTCGTTTCGTTGGTTTCGTGATTTCTCTTGCGGAAGTTGATCGATTTCTTTTTTCATTTTTGGAGGCGAGTTTTGAGAAAGCGATAAAGAGAGATACCAAGAGCTGTACTCGTTGCGAATAGTTTGTATTTTTCTAAATCGCTTATTAGATATTACACAGTTTATTGGATAATTATAATCGGTTAAAGAACCGATCGTCGATCGCAAGATTGTAAGGACTCTACGTTCCGAAGGAAGAAAGTTGCGAGTGATCCTATCTGAGAAATTTTTCGAACGTCAAATTTGTTCGGCTGCCTCGAGTAAACGCAGCACCCATGTGTGCTGTAACCGTTATGAACTACCGGTTTCTCGTGTAATAACGCGGAACGAAGCCTTAGCCGTGCTTTTATCGCGAATCGATTCTAAATACTCCCCAGTAGGTAGCTTTAGTACAGATCGCGACGCTCTTTCTCTACTGTTACACAAAATTCGAGGAACTAGCTCTATTTTCAGAATGCGATTCATATTTATGAAGTATCGTTCGAATGAAATCGTAGTAATCTTTTTAAAGATCTCTCGTGGTCCGGTCCTATGTGACACTCGTCTGATACGCGTGCAGAGAATCGAGCATTGTGGCCCGTTATTTTCACGATGTTCGTGTTCCGAGTAATGCTAACATTAGCCGAGACACGTATCAAAAGCATTCTGTGTATCACGGCCGGCGAATCACCGTACGAATCGTGCCGAGAAATCGTTGGAACGCAGCCAATCCGCGTCGGTCCTTTTAGAAGCGAATCCGTCGCGTGCTACGGAAATCGATAGATACTCTGCCGGTTCTTGCGGGCCAAACATTGATTTCGTCTCATCGTATAATTTGCTTCGGCTCCGGGTAAATGCGTCAATGCGAGATACGGCTCGTCGAGATTCTCCTCGTTTCCCCTCGAGTCTCTTTTTCCCTGAAAATTGCCACGTCGTCGAGATTTGATAATTTTGGCGAGACAATTGTAGACGAAACGGTGAATCTTTTATCGAATTGTTAGTCCGCTGTTTTGAAAATTCTGCTGACAATTATTATATTATTTCTGTAGCTTGTTCCACGCAGAATATCGGTCATACCTATTAAGATAATCTTTGATCGTAAATATTCGAAAATACGGTTTTATTCCGGTAGACGCAAACTCTCTTAAATTTTAAACACTTCATCCGGTCTCAACTCCCAGAGATTACACCTGAGAATCTACCTCTACATTTCTTCCCTAGAATTAACATTCGAACAATGATCCTCCGATACCGGGCTTCCTGGAACAGGTGAAACCACATTTTCTTCTCCCTTTTCTTACGAGTTACATAAGCACGCGATTCGCGTTCCGATCCACGACTCCCGGTTTCTCGATGCTCGACAGAGGCTATCACGCGTGGAAGAAAACCCGCGAGTACTGTTACGAGATTCCACCGCGGATGGAGTCGATCTCTGGATGGGAGGTGATCGTAATTTCACGGTGAAAAGTCACAGGACAGGGATCCGTGGCGGTGAAACGAAGAGGTTCGATCAGGTTCCGCAGAGCTCGGTATCGTAGAAGAGGAAAAGGAACTCGGTAGAAGTCGGTCGTAACGACAAATCATAGAGCGAAGCTGGTACTTATCCTCGAACTGGTCAGCCAGCGGGTCTGTGGCACACAACCGTTGGCATAAACATGCCTAGTTTTACCCGTGGGTGGCAACCAGGGGAACGCGATAGTCTAAAGAGACAGGAAGACGCGTGTGACGCGTGCAATATAGAATTTCTTGGAATTATATAATGAAATTTTTGAATCGTTCTGAAAATTGGAACTTTCGGATATGTTTTCGAAAGGGTTGAGAACGAAGGACAGTATGATTTCAGAGGGTTTAACGTTCGGCTTGGTATTATGGAGATCGTAGTGTTAAGATTAGGTCGGGGATAGAGGTTCGGGTATCGATCGCGCTAACACGATGAATTCCAATTTGGATGCCAGCGACGCGTTAAGCTGATCGTTAACCGGCGTCATCGTCGAAGACTGAACTCGTGACTTGGCCAAGATTCTCTGCTTTAAGGGTTATTAGTTGGTCCTTTGTTAGTAAGCTGGTTAACGGTGTCTCGTGCTCGTCGATCGTGAGATTCATCTACTTTTTTTTGTCGCGATCTTGACACTGTCCCTTAAATACTTTACTTTCAAGGCTCCACTTTAGAAACGTGTGAGTAAAATAATTTTTTAATCATAATCAAGAAACGATTCGTCCTTTTTACCTTCTTATTTACCGTTTCACAAATAACGTTCGATCCAAATTACCAAAGTTATTTCAAGAGCATCAAAGATCCTCGCCTCGCTCAAATATTTACCACGCGATGGTTGAATTTTTGTTTCTCTCCTCGATCGTTTTTAAATTCCTGCTCGCGACCAAATTGCTCGAAAATTTGTAAGGGAATCGAATGTCTATGGCTGGGCTGGCTCGTCAGAGTGTGGGAGCGTTCGCGCAGAGGCTGGAGAGGATGGGAAGGCGGAGAGAATCAACCAACCATTCCAGGCATACTTTACGTCCGGTTTGATTTGCGACGGGCCCACGATATTAATAGCTTATTCGAGGCGGGAATTGGAGCGAGTATCGCTAGCTTGCCGCTTGCATCGAGCTTGGCCCTGTGCTCTGGCTCGCTATCCTCCCCGGTTCGTTTGTTCCCTGCCAGCTTGTGTGTCATCCTTTACTTGTTTACATCTCCCTTTTCCGCGTTCACCCCACGCCGGTGTTCATTGTTTTCGCACCGCTTCCTGCTAATCGACGGACTCACCTGTGTTTTAATTCCTTTCTCACACTTATCAACGCGTCTTTTCCTTTTAATTCGTTTCTATCAGCGACAACCTACCGATTGTAACGTGCATCAATTATATATAGACCAGTAAAGTACGATTGTATTCCAAGATTAGGGACAAGGAATCTATCGATGACCCGAATACTTCAGTTGGCACAGTCAGTTGGAATCCCAGTTTAGCAATTCGATCGACTTTGTTTCCTTGTAGAATATAATTCTCAACCTTGGATACTTACTAAAACGATTCAATATTATTGCAACATGTTCCTTCCACGCGAAAAATCTCTACGTGGTGATTTATCATGAAACAGGCACAATAGATTCCACGAAGTAATTACAAGTACCCGCAAACTAGATTCCATTGTAATAACCAACGCGTCTTCCTCAGGTGCACGTAAGCACTCCGTCGCATCGACTCGCGTTTATGCACCACACTCGGCTACTTGAGCGTGTCCTTCGTTGCAGCCCCCAGCAGCGTCGCGTTGCACTTCATTGCTTTGCAGCGACGGTTGTTAGCTGGCACACTTGCACTTGCTCGTCCATTACCGTCCTCCTTTGTTTCGGTTAACAACCGGTGCCCTTCAAAGGGATGCACAGCCCGACTTTCACCCCTGGAAATTCTCCGCTATCTTTCGCCCTTCGTGTACACTTCTCGTGTCTTGAACGATCTTTTGTTCCCAGCGTTGGAAACTTTTCTCGGAAGGTGGAACGCGGGATATCGAACGTTTAACTTTTATGGAGTATTGCGAGACTGTATCAGCGTAGGTTGATTCGGTGTAACGTTCGCGGGGACATTGTTCACTCGCAGAGAGAAACCGTGGTTTCAGTTCGAAACAAACAGGGAAATTTCTATGGCAAGCTAACACAGATGCGGCGAACTGCCTCTGCGGTTTTATGGAATTGCCCGTGGATCATTCGCGCAATGAAAAGTTACAGTTGTAATACAGTGGGAATTGCGATACTTCTTATTTTAGCGAAACCGAGAGGCAGAGAGTGGTTTCTGGTCTTCTTTGAAGCATCGTTGATTCAGATATTATTCCTCTCGATGGTTTCGTAACAATAAAGTATTATCGAGTCGCGTGCAAACGTATCGCGCCATTATCGTTGGAGAAAATGATCTTAACGTAGCAGTTGTTCGAAGGTCGGTGCTTCAAAGTTATTTCAAGTAATAAAAAAAGAAAAGGAAAGAAAAAAAGAATAATAATAATGTCTATTCGAGTTGCAATTGATTCGCGTCACAATTTTCTCTGAAAACGTGCACGAAACGACCGTAGAAATTGGAACGAGCGATATCCGCGCAGAAATGTAGTCGGTAACTCTCTTATCGGCTCGGCGACTTCGTAATCGTCGAGTCGAGGAGTTCAAGGTCTTGGGAGAGGATTGCCAAGTGATCGTACGTACTACTTCCCGATGCCAGAATCGTAGCTTCCGGCGGAAACGACGTTAAGGGGAGGGTCGCTGGTCGACATTGGAAATCGATCGTCCCTCTGACGGGTCCGAACTGACGTGATTGTCCAATCCCTCGACGAACGACCGCGTACAGACCTTTATGCGCTGACATTGTTTCCCTCGCTTTACACCTACGCGAAACGTGTTGGAAGCGTTTCGTGCCGTCGATCAAACATAAATATTTAAGTTGCCGGTCAGGATGATCGAAGTTCATTTTTTGTGAATTCTGAATCTTCCGATTAAAAAAAGGTCATATTTGATAGATCAACCGCATCGTTGACTACTGTCATTCGGAATATTGGATCGAAGCAGAAAGAATATCAAAGTAATTCGTGGATCGAACCAAGAGGTAGCGTAAGACGCGACAGGAATTGGAGCATAAGCATCGTTTCGTATTTCGGAATGCACACATACGTTCTTCCTTCGTAAAACGACTCGTCTCCGATCACCATCGCGGAGAACGAAAATTCCTCGCGTCCTGTCGATCATACGTCCGTCTAACCCGAGTCGGAGAGACGGCCAACACGTGCAGCGGATAAAAGCATTATCTCCGGCCGTAACCACTTAAGTTTCGCTCGGTAAGTGGGTATAGACGGGGGACAATGGACGCGGAACGCGTGCAGGAAAGAAAGAACGAACGACGAGGAACGGAGCGGTACCGAGAGGAGTAGGAGGAATAGAAGGATGAGGAGGGAGTTGGGACAAAGGGAAACGGAAGGTAGGACGAAGAAAGGTGGAGGCGAGGCGTTCTGCGCGATCCCCGAGAACTAATGCTGGACTCGGGCCAACGGCAGCATCCGCTCCACAAATGTCGCTAAATATATACCTAAGCTAACCGCTTCTAAACGGGCCACGAAACTTGGCCGATAGCGCGATAGCGCGCGATACTCGCGATGACGAGGGACGAGTTACGGATGGCGTAGAAAGGGGTATAAGGGAGAGAGGAACGATGCAAGGAGAGAGGGATGGAGAATGGAGAGAAAGGGAGCCAGGATAGACGGAATGACAAGATGGAAACGCGGAGACGGTGAACAATGAGTGACCCACATACACGGGGGCAAATAACAAGCGTGGTAAAGTAACGAGAGATAATGTGGCTCCATTATCGTTGCCCGATAACTCGAGTCGACGACACCGTGTGTTGTTGCCACACGGCACACGCGCCTGTATGCGAGCGATCTTGTGCCTGTGTACGTGTATATATACCGGACGGATAGAACAGCGATGGGTAGAGCACTCGCTATTGATTCGAGTCTAGCGGGACGCAGCGAAGGCGATATTTCGATCTGGAAACGGTTCCCGCTGCTGCGAGTCAATTTAACGCGAAAATCCCCTGAACAATTTCCTGTCGAGGGAGTGCGCGCGAATCGGGCATGATCGAAGCGAATCGAAGCGAATCGGCGCGATGGAAAGCTGGTCAGGAAAGGGGGACGAACGGTGGTTCGATGATGCTCCGTGGGTTGATACAGCTACTTTAGGGAGCAGGCTACTTTTGGGCGTGATACGATATAAACGGTGCGTGGTTTGGAGCTTTTTTTAGAAAAGCTAACAGTCCTTGGTCCCAGCGTTGAGAGGTTACGTCGAGATCAAAGGGATGTTCAAAGTCAGCGAATTCGATACGATCGTCACGCTCGATTCGCGGTGATCCTTTAATCGTATACGTTTATGAGAATTAATAAAAGAAACGAGTAATAATAATAACAACAATAATAAAATTATGGTACGAGTAATTCTTAACGTTCATCGCGATTAAAAGGAGAATCGCGTCGCGTATTCGCCGACGCAACTGGTTCTATCAGGTTGTTGCAGTTTTATTAATTCCTTCGTAATTCAGAAGCAACTCGACTCGTTCGGTTTATCGATGTCCGCCATACCCTTATCTGCCTATCTGCTCCATCGATACATTCCGGCCATCGAATATCTCCAGACGGAGCTTTAAACGAGCTCTCTCTCTCTCTCTCTCTCACTCTCTCTCGGAGAATGGGTCCGATCGATTCTGGAAGCTCCAAGAGGATACGACGAACAAATTTTTTCGAAACACGTAGAGAAACCTCCTAGAATCACTTACGATCACGTTTCGTAATCGACGGACATAAATCATGAGAGAAACCATCGTCATCGCTGACTGTGTTTCGTCCACGTTTCCAAGAGGCCGTCGAGGAGAGCGAGGTCGACGAGTCGACGCTTGTTTCGCGGTCGTTGGTATTTCGGTACCGTCTGTTCTTTCTCTGTCCCCTCCGTTGCACCTCACCTTTGCTCGTTCCCAGTTTCGTCGGTCCTCCATTTTTTTTTTTTTTGTTTTTTCTCTCGAACGCTCACAGAGGAAGAAGCGAAACGAGAATCGAAGCGAGACCACGACGAGCACCAGCAGCAACAGCAGCGAGCAGAGAACGCTGCGTTTCTGGTTGACCATGAGTACAGAGTCGGCCATAATCTGCAGGTAGATCCGGCGCGGAGAGACGACCGTCTTTGCTTCTATCCTCCTTTCTGCTCCGTTCCCTTTCAGCCTCCTCTCTTCCATCGTTTCTCCTCTATCTCTCTCCATCTCCTTTCCCTCGCACTTTTCTACTTTGGTCTCTCAGCGTCGGTCATCCTATTCCTCCCTCTCGTTTCGCTCTTTTCTTCTTTGGCCTGGGTTAGGTCGGCTGACGAAGCAAACGCGGTTGGTGATGCCGCAGCACGCGGGCTACCGCCGCTCGATATAGCGGCACGAAAAAAGGATCAGATTAGAATCCTCCGGGGAGAACATAAATCCACGCTTGGCAATCCGAGCGACAGAAACGTCGCTGGCGTCGTTTTCGTCCTTGTGCCTTTCTTACAGGGCTCTCCGTGCACTCTCGATATCTCGACGCTGCGCCGGGACGCCTGCGGAGCCTCGTTGCGTTCCTCTGGCAAAATTACGTCATTCCTCTTGGTTCGTTATCGCCTTTACGCTGGCTACCTTGTTACGTTGTATCGGCAGAGTCATTAGCTGAATCCTGAACGGTGCGCTGGTACGCAATCTTCGAGCACCGTTGGCCGCACCGATTTGCTGGCTGCGTGTGTCGAAACGATCGATCAAATCGCTCCATTCTCACGGTAGATCAACGCGATTATTGTGATTCATATTTCTTGGTATTTAAATCATCGTTGTTGTTCGTCAAACGTGCATTCTTTCATCGTGATACGAACAAGGTAAATTTAAATAACCGATACCATGGGTCTCGATAGAATTCATGGCACAATTATCAAGATGACATTTGCATAAATAATCGAAGCAGCCATTTGCAACGATTAGAAAGACCCAGAGCGACCGATCCGATGGCGATCGGAAGCAGAAGGGTTACGTTGATAGGGCAATGGTGAAGTGTCGGTTGCGAAACGGTCACGATTGCGACGATGAAACGGCGTTGTGTCAGCATAT
Source organism: Ctenoplectra terminalis (assembly GCA_019453375.1). Taxonomy (NCBI): domain Eukaryota; kingdom Metazoa; phylum Arthropoda; class Insecta; order Hymenoptera; family Apidae; genus Ctenoplectra; species Ctenoplectra terminalis. The sequence continues at coordinate 342,694 of SMSQ01018070.1, forward strand.
GATATACCGGTCGGTCGGCTGGTCGGGCTGCCGGCCGGGATGTCAAGGCCGCATACATTTACATGGAAATACGCCACGTTCGAGGCGAACGCGCGACTCCGCTCCATTCGACTACCTTGCCCGTGGATAGGAGCCGATCCTGTGCAACGAGAACGCGTTGCTTCACCGATTCCAGGTGTGAACGGTTCAGGGTGATGTCAAGTGACATAATCCTGAGCTTCGATGGTAGAGATAAAGTTGTTGAGAACCGGGATATTAACAACAACTATTTTCAATGATTAGTACGAGCGTTGCATACACGTTCTGTTTTTATGTATATTTTTTTGTTAGGTTTTTTCTATGAATTTTAAATTTTCGAACGTGTCACGTTTGTATCACCTTGTGGACGATGATGTTATTTAGGATTTTTGATAAGCAGCGGTGTGATGATTTCTTTTTTCTTTTTTCTTTTTCTTTTTCTTTTTGTCATGGAAATAAGAAATTTGAAGGGTGAAAGTAAGGTATGATTAATGGTCGGAAATGTTTCGTAGCTTACCGTTAACGATTCACAGAGAATACAAGGAAAAGAGAGGAATTTCAGGGTAGTATTCTTTAATAGGTGGTAAAAGTTTTATCTTTGTCCTGCCAAGGTGTGCGTACGTACTCAGCTACAGAACGCGCCTCTAAGGTTTAACGTCCGTGGCATTGTCGGGTTCTGGGGGACACAGCTAGATCGTGAAAGGTTAGCGCCGGTGAAAACTTAATTCAATTGCAGTGTTCCGTATGCACTTGGCGCAATGTCGCTCAACAATTCGATAAACCGATTCGATTTGCAAACTGCTCGCACCGGTGTCGGCATATTTTCCTCCTCTATTCGAACTAGAGGTATTCGATCTGTTACCTTGGGGTCTTAAAATACGCGAATAAATATTGACGAGTTGTATTTGAATCGTCGATTCCACTTTATTATACCTATCTATCTTCGATCGCGATCAGTGAGAGGAAAAAAAAAAAAAAGAAAACAGAAGAATATCCGATACACGAATAACAAATTTCTAGACCTTTGGAAGCTCGAAGCGAATTCTCGACAAAACCTTTCGCATCTCATCGAGAATAATTGCGACACGCGTGTTGCTCGCATCGACGTTCTATTCCAACGCGGTGACACGCTGAAGTGGGTTTTCGCGTTTACGAGGAGCAGCAAGAGGACGTGGAATTTCGCGGCGAGACGGAGGTAATGTATTCGACGCGAGCGGCGTGCTTGTAAGTCTGAGCCGGTCGTTCTTCGAGAGAACGATAAAAGGAGCTCGTGGAGCCGGTGTGTACGTGGCCGTACGTGCAGCTGATGGAACGGCGATCCGGTGGAACGTGGTCAGGCTTCCGCGCGTCGGATTGCCGTTATTTTAAACGTGCCACGTTCCTCGTGACAATTTGCACAACCTCTGGCGAGTAACGCTGCGATAAAAATGGATCTACGTCGGCACCTGAACCGAAACCGATTCATAATTCGTAACGATACATCCAAGGACTCGTAAAAATCTGTGGTTCGCAGGTTTATCGCGATTTCACTTTTTTGGCGCGGGTTTAGTTGCTTTAGGTTTAGCTGCCTTGGCACAAGGTTGCATTTTCGACCGTGCTGGAATTAATTCAAGGGGAGTGGTCCATCGAACAGCTTTGAGAATAATTGATCCGAATGTGGCAACAATCAAGAGCAATCACGCTTCTCTCTTTTAACGAGGATCATTGTCGACGCGCGCGCGACGTCGACCCGAATCCATCTCGTTCTCGGCCGCTGTTTCTCGTCAGTGTGTCAAGGTCCCTGCCTCGTGAAGGATGCACGAGATCGCATCGGGATGCACACGTTCGCGGCTCTGGCATGCAACGGTGAAGGTGACGCGGTGACGTTTTATTACCTGTAACGGAAAACGCGTCTTTTTTTTTTTCATTTTTTCTCTCTCTTTTTTACCGTCGTCCCTATTGCCGAGGAATACTTTAGATTTTCTCGCTGCTGGGAGGAATACCGAGATGATCGATAGCTGGAAAGAGTGAACGCTATCTCGCGAGCGGGTGTTTGATTCTGAGATGTCTCAGTTGAGTTTGAGATACGTATCTTCTTAAGGAGGTCGTGCTTTTCGATTGTAAGGAACTTTATGCTTCGAGTTGCGCAACGAATATCTTTGATTGAACTCGGAAAAAAAAAATTTGTAATACCGATAACGATATAGCCAGAGAAACGGGAAACTGTAATAATCTTGTTTTCAGGAGTATGTCCTTTGAATAATAACGAGCCACTTCCTGTTTTCACGCTCACCCTATCCAGCGCTCCGGTGGAAATATGTTTTGAATTCACCGTGTTAAAAGATAAGCGACGCCAGCCAAACTTGCACAACTTGCCGTTAGAAAATGTGTCAGCAGCATATCAACCAGCCCGAGTCGTTCGCGGGAGATGCAAATTCGTGATTTCCTCGGAGGGCGCCGCCATGCACAAGATTTTCGCGAGATCGTTCTTCGCGGCGGAATTACACCGCAACGCTTTCGAGCTTCTCTCGCGAATTCGATCCTGGAAAACACAATCGCGTTTACACCGCACAGTGAGAAATGTTTCGGCGAAAACTTGCTACGTTTAAATGCTTTCGGTTACTATAGCATTATGAGGCTGTGCTCGTAAAACTATCCTCCGCTATCTGCCCTCTCGCGTTCCGCTTGGTACATCGGGTTCAACCCTCGTACGTTGCAATCTAATTACATTACCGTTCCGCGAGAAACACGCCACCTTGGAAGCTTTTTCATTCGGCAAAACTCGTGGAGGGAACATTGCGAAAAATTTGCATTTCGGGCGGAAGCGTTGTTTTCTTTTCCCAAGGAAAGGCGAGGTTGGAAATTCATTTGACACGAATGTGTATCGATACAACCAGGTTCGGCGAAAACAGATAGGAAATCTAGCAACCGGAGAGCCCGATGAAAACAAAACGCTCTCTCGCGAATCGGGAATACGATGTACAACTTCCATCTCTGTGGCCACGATTGAACGATAGCGACGGAAACAATTCTCAGCAATCGTACCATGAATTTTTCAACATCCGCTACTTTTTTTTTCTTTTTTTTTTTTTCTTCTTCTCTCTGACAAAACGAACGATGGAGAGAGACAATGTCACCATCAAGGACCCATGTTTTATACCGTTCCATCGGTATTTCTTATGTATACGTACGTTCACAATTTACCACGTTTATGCGTCATTCTTGATCCGTGTGCCTCGTTTTGAATAATTCTGGAATTTCTATCCGAACTAGCGTAATCGTTCACGACCATCTGTGAGATCGGAGAGACGGAAGATGTAATCTTTTTATCGCGCTGGTTTTTATCCCCGAGTTATTATCGGGTCTGTGTGCACAAGGTAGTTGGTGGTGAAAAAAGGTTAGGGATGGTCGGTGCCGGGGTCGCTGTAACCGAGTTCATTAACGATATTAAGCAGGAGACGCCATAAAATGCCTCGGTGATACTCTCTCTGTTGCTTTTATTATTCGACCGTGTTGGTATATCGTGGCCAACGAACGCCAGCGTTGTTCATGGCCATGTTTCCAGAGATATTTGAATTGCATCAACGCGAAGCTGTTATGAAGTTATTCGTTCGAGAATGTTGAACGGGAAACGATGGGGTCGTAGAATGTTGGACGTAATTGTTTCTGTTCGAAAGGGGAGAACATCGGAGTTTCGGTTTCGGATAGCATTTTTTTTTTTTTTTGTGCATTTCGAATACCGTAAAGGATTCATGGATCTTGAATTTACAAGTTTATCGGTAGTCCGTGTCTATTTCGTTCCTCTGTCTCGTTCGTACAATTGATGTCATCTCTTCCTTAAATTCCAACAATAACGTTTAACTTGGATCGAACCATCCGAATATTCCTCAATAATCGAATTCTTTGACCCCAAATATAATTACCACATTTATCACAATATACATGAATCCCCCCTCAACTGCCTAATTGAATACCTCAACCAGGCAAATGACCCGACCACCATTGCCCTAGCTACCGATCGAATCTATTTAGGTCACCCCTTCATCCCTTCCCCTAAATCAACCCCTTACTCAGTTATCGCGTACAGAGAACAGATTTTCCATTGTGCTACGAACTGTATCGGGACATTTCGGTTAGCATTTGGAAACGCGTGCATCTCGTACGAGTTGGAAGGATCGTTTCGAAGTCGAAGCCAGTGCCGCGTTACCGAACCACGGTGTGTATGGATAAAACTCGGCCACGAAGGCATTTCGTGGCACCACGCACAGGAACAGGGGATTTCTAGCCGCTGGAACGTTGCCAAACTCGACGAGGCGAGCGAAACCAATCTGCTGGATTTAAGTCACTCTTCGGTTTCTCGGTTATGGGGCCTTGAGGCGCGGGAACCTCGTCGAAAATTCATTCTCCGTCGGTTTTCCTTTGTTTCCTTAAAAGAAGCGCTCACGGTGCATCACGAGGAATTCATGTTGGGAAATGAATTAGTCGACGGACCGAATTTTCCGTGGTTCAGCTCGACGATTCGGTCCTTTGAAGCGGAATTTCGAAGCGGAATTTCGAAGTGTACAATGCGTCGAATTAAATCGACCACGATCGGCCATTTGTTAATTAAATTGCTGGCGACGCGATCGTTTCGGGGAATTTACGATGTTATCGGGGGAAGTTAATGACTCCTTTCATTCGATGATATTCCGGTGAATAAAGTAATCTGGTTTCGATGCTGCCCGGTACTCGCGATCTGGGTCGCGAACGGTACTGAATTTGTGGCGAGCTTTGCGGTTGCGAACGCCGCGGTTCTTTCCTGGTGACTTGGGCAATGTCGTGTGTACAACGATACTCTTATTTTCCGTTTCAATGGAAACGAGTGCGCAAAGGTTTGTATCAATCTGCCGAGTGAAAAAGTTGGAGGCAGTGTTCGTAAATGTAAATAAATACTTTGGAATGCGAAAAGATCGCGGAAGAACGTATAAACGATTAATTGTACCGCTTTATCCGGTGAAGTAGTCAACGGAAAGCGCAAAAGTACGTAGCGTAGCTTTTTAAAAACAGATTCACGAGTTAAAAGGTAGCGTAATAGTGATACTGCGCAACAAAAAGTATGATTGATAGAGCGCTAATTGGCGTCTTAGGTAACTTCCTTATTTCGAATGCGATAAAAAAATTCCTATCAGAAAATTTACGTTTCATTCAACGATGCATGTCGGACATTTAGAAACAACTTTTTTTTCCCCGTTTTACATAAATCCTTGTTCTTCTTTCAAGCTTACCTTAACCTTGTATCGAACCATCGTGCTTATCGGTACAGCCGTAGCGTCGATACAGAAATGAATTTGACGATCCCTGTTAGCCTCGAACACACCTCTAAACTTGAATTTCCACGATTACTCATTTGTTTGCCACGAAGCCGATGATTTCGAAACTTTAAATATCTTCGATGCTTCCTGAATCGCTGCTTTTCGCAAGATCAAGGACAGAGTTATTCGAGACGACAAACAACGAAGCGGAGAGGAAAGATTTAGAATGATGAGTTTACTGAACATCGAACGCTCTTGGAGTATTTTTAATTGAACGACAAAGACGAATCGAGATCTCCGGAGTTTCTTTTGCCGCCTCTAAAGCCTGAACGCTTCTTACGACGTACGTGCACGGCGCGCGTAGCCGGGAACGAAAAAACTCTTGCTCACCGTTTCCCCGTGGGTAATTTTCTGTGGTAAATTAGCCCCACGGGGCGAGTCTCGCGATTTCTCGTCTTCCGCCTTGCCTCTGCGTTCCCTTCCATCTTTCTTTTTGCTCCATCTCGTGAACAACGAAGTGTGTCTTGGAAGACGAGTATTTGAACGAGATAGATAATGTCAGATAATGGTAGATAACGTTAAATAGATAAAATTACTGTCTCAATCGCGAATGATAAATATTTAAACTAAATTGGACGGGGTTGAGTGTTCGAGGAAAATGCTATTCCGAACGCGCATCGTGCAGAAATAGAATGGCACAGAACGTTTAACGAAGGAATTAATTATCAGAGAATTGATACACTTATCAATGTCGAGGATTAAAGTTTGAATCGAAGAGCTTTCGGTTTACGTGTTTCGTAACTGTTTAATTATGAATGTACGAGGACTTCTGAACGCGCATCGATAGGAATACGTTTTTATACGGCGGCCACACGTGCAGCCGGATATAATCGATGCTGAAACTTAAATCAGTTCGCCGAGTTCCGTAACGCAAATCGACCGGCGACACGGCGGATGAAGTATTAATGTTCTTTCTTAGATATATGCGCCAGCTAGACGCAGGGGATGGGAGCTGCTCGGCAGCCCTCTATATTGGATTTCGATACCCGCCAGCGTGTTATTCTCCGGTCGTTTCAGCGGTGCAAATTTGTCGGCTGCTTTCGAAACTTCCCTCGCTAGTCTGTTTATCGATCTCGTTTTTTTTCTTCTTTTTTTTTTTTTCTTTTTTTTCTTCAGAGATTTCAGAGCGTCTCCTTTGGAGCATCATTTTTTAGGAATTTATTATTCCTTAGAGTCCGATCTTTTTATTTCTCTCAAACTGTCCGTACCAATTTTTTGACACAATCTGGAGTGACAAATTTATCAGTCATTGACAGACGTCGCAGTATCTTAACACTTAAACTATGGATAATTAAAATATATTTATTTGTATCAAATAGATAAAAATTAAAAGTCTATAGAAAAAAAAGGTACACGTTGCAAAAATGACAGTGCTTTATCTGTATTTTTAATAGAAAATTATGAAAAATTCCGGAATTGGTCCTGTAATAATTTGATAAAACTCTACCACAATTATTGCTAGCTGTTTAATCAATTAATGCCACGCTCTCAATTCGGATTAAGTCAAATCAATCCGGTGCTATACCGGTTACGTGCAAACGATGATTTATTTACGTTTTCGAGAAGTCGAATCGAAGTACTTCGGCGTTTATTTTCCTCGAAGCCCGATAGCGAAACACGAACAGGCTTTATTCCCTGTTTGTAGGTCTCGGCTTTAATTGTCGGAACTCAACTATCCACGACAGTCTGGAACGTTTGTTTGCACACTGTAATTCGTTGTGCTTCGGTGTAGCAGCACGCTTTCTCCCATTGGGATCTGCATCCTACGCTTCGGTTGTCCAACCTCGTTTCTATCGGGAAACTTAGAGCAACGCTTCCCAGTTGTGCATCATTAGCAGCAATTAGGAACAAAGTTGAAACGATTAATAACAGAGTAATGCTGCGATAAAAAAACAAAAAAAAATTGACCGATCCTGTGATTATTGAAAGCAATTGTTCCCAACGGATTAAAAACTTCCAAACGAATCGGCCACTCCGAGATGAATTGGCTTTCCGATATAACGGGTCTAATTTTAATTAAGACGTCAAAAATATTATTCCTCAATTGTATCGTGAGAATGTATTCAAAGACTAGCAGCAAGATTCCTCTGTCCGATAGACAAACACTCGTATCGAACATTCGGATTGTGAGAAGTTCCTTTCTCTGTAGTTCCCAATCAATACACCGACAAATAATAGGAATCTTTACGACGCAGCAAAGAATGTCTGTGTAAAATTCTCGAGACTCTGTGCGTGTAATCGTACTTGTCCCTTGTCTCGGCACGTTATTCGTCATTTGCTGGCCCACGCAGCGAGTCGTTCACTTGTAGGCCTGTAAAATATGCAACTTTTCCCACCTATCGACTGCATTGTTGGCTCGGTGTACACGCCCAATCAATTTATATACCTACACATTTTTGTCCGCTTCAAAGCAAAAAAAAAAAAAAGAAAGAAAAAAGAGGAAAAAAAGAAAAAAAAGAAAGAAAACGAACAAAAACAACTACGATTAAAATCACTGCGCGAAATAGATTCTGATCGATGGAACGAACCGGTAGCTTCGCCACGTTGGACGTTTCGACGATTAATTAAAACCTGAAACACTTTCGGTAAGCGTGGTCGGCGCGTGGCTGTCGAACGCGCGAAACAGGATATCAAAGTTAGCACGGGATCAAAGGGGCACCTCTCTTATTTTCATTGGCCGGCCTAGGAGAAGGCCTCTCGATCATGAATGATTTAGTTTGCATAAATACCACGGGCGAAATACCTGTTAGAAGCGGCGTGTAATTACAGTGGCGAAGTGCGGTCGTATTGGACAACGGGTTAGCCGAGGTGTGCGGTGAACGCAAACCGGTGAGCGTACATACGTGTGCGAATGTATCCGTATGTTTATATATATATATATATATATATATATATATATGGGTGAGTATGTGTATATGTATATGTGTGTGTGTACACCTGAGCACAGGTGGATCTAGTAACCAGCGACCAGTGGGAATCTCCATATGTTGGAATCCGTCAACGCGACCGCTTCGAAGCAGAGATTATTCATCGAATGGTATCGTCTACCGTTGGAGGCCGGAACGAAGATGGAATCAACAGCTACCCGCCAGAATCCGGTCGGAGGTAACATTCCTCCGATGTACGCGATAGATCTCGAACGAGTTGTAGGTTCACGGATACACGACACGGTGGGCAGGAAAGCGGCGCACGCTGGGATCTTCCGGTGAGCAATTTTCCTGCGGGTTAACATTACCAGTGGGGTAATTATCCGTTCGCTACCGTTACCGGATCCTCGTCGAGCCGCAAGTTCGCCGAGCCAGGGAATCGCGGTTGGCAAAAATTACTGGCCAATTAACGGGTGGCTTCTCTTCCTTTTCTCCCTCTTTTTCTTCCCTCTTTCTCCACCCTCTTCTTTTCGACTCTTTATTTTTCCTCGAATTGCGTGCTAAAGAATACCCAGGGCGTCGTCAACGCTGTTGTTTCGAATGCGATTACGAGAAAAAATGAAGCGAAGAACTTTGTATCCGAAACTCTCCGCTTCGGTTTATTTCTCTCTTCTTCCTGTACTTTGTTATCCTGTGCGTTCGGACTGTTTCATTAAAATTGATCAATGGTAATTTTACGCACTCGGTTGACCAACCTTTATTTAATAAATCCTCTCTAGTAAAATGGTTGATCGATCGGTTTCTGTCAGGCGAATCGAACCGATGACCAGAAAAATACGCTCGATTTTGGGGAAACAGATGGAGGCTTGTGATATCAAGTATTATTAACCTTTAAAAAAAAAAAAAAAAAAAATTGCAACAAATTGAACCATTTTTATCATTCTAAAAAAGGTTAAAAAATTAAAAAATAACAAATTATTACCCAGTCGTTAAAACTAGAAAACCTAACTCACATCTAGCCTAAATCTAACTCCAATCTTTAATAAATAACTGTATTTTAGTTTCCTGTATGTAATCAAACCATAAACACGTTTCAATCATTACCGATAATGATATAATTGGATCATCTGTCGGTCTCTGATTCAAAGCAGTTCTCCGGGAACGCGTTTTCTTTGCGAATCATTCTGGTTGAATCGCGAGCCGATGGAACAAGCTACGAGCAGAAACGAGCGTTCGCGACGACGGCGCAAAGTGGCAAGGAGAAAGCGACCTACTTCGCGGGTCGAGTAATTATAAGCCTTGAATCGAGTAAACGAGTCGTTGAGGCGAGTAACGGCGTCGCGGCGGCGCGAGCAACGCTCGTCGTCGTTCCGTCGTTCGGCCGGCATCATCCGGTTTAATCTTAAGTTTAATTTTAATCCCCCTCCTCGACCGTTTATTCCGATGCCGCTTTTGAGAGCGCTTTCATTTTCCTCGCCGTTTGACCAACGGCTCGTGAACGATACGATTTTGCCGCCTGCGATTGATTTATCGAGTGACGCCAATTAAACGGCCCGATATTGTTTAATTCCTGAACGGGCGCCGCGGCAGTTCGATCGGCTTCGCGAACGTCGACATCGAAAATGACCGTCCATTATAAATAGATGAAACGTACGAAAGCCGTGAATTCTATAAATAAAAACAATCCGATATTTTTAATTAATATCTAAACTACCAAAGTCTGTGATTTTTTTAATTTACACCTTGGAGCGATAAAATCCAAGCGGTACGAAACTATGAGAGGATGCTTCGTTTTATTACGCATTATTGAAACCAAAAGTTTTTTCCCCGGTAGTAAATTAAATATTTAAACTAGATTCACGGGTAGACTAACTCTTCGACGTAGCGTTCCGAGCCACGAATGCACCCAGACTTCCAACCCTTCGTCCAACAACCCATAAAACGATAGTTACAGTGTAGACATTAATTCCTCCAGTTTCATGAAAAAAGTTGGTCTATCAGAAACATGGCGATAAAAAAAGGTAAATCCATCGAACGCGGTTCATCGAGGATCGCTGGTCATTAACGTAGTCCTAATACGGCTCGAACAACCGAATTAAAAGTTAACCGACTATAAAACCGAGCTCGCCGGCTATGAAATATCAGCGAGCGCGCCCAACGATGCGTCCTTCCACGGTTGTTTAACCGTACGAAGGTCGACGCTCGGATGTATTCCTGACCCGGAGCAGCCCGCGGCTCCAAGGGGAACCGGAAGTGGTGGCCGCCACCGACACGGGCCGGCGTTCATTCGTACTTTAACGCATCTAAGCTTATGCAAGCTCTTAACCCGTGTAACTAACGTTAACGAGCGCGTACACAACCGGTAATTTATGCCCGAACGTGTACGCACACCGGTGTAATTTACGCCACGCCTACCCTGCGAGAAAAGCAACAGTATTAGCGGCAGCTTCGTCTCTGTTGCAGAAGCGGAGGTGAATTTTAAGTGGCCCGATTGAATAACTTCAAATTTCGTTGCTCCGTGTGTCGACGGAGATTGAACGGCGAGTGTATCCTTGAAGAGGATAGATGATAACCCTTTGAAGATGGAAAGGAGAAATATCTTAGCTACCTACCGATAGTATAGTTTGTTCTTTAAGGAAATTTTGTCAGGTATTAATAACGCGGTTGTATTTCTCGCTGGCGGTGTTGTTAAACGAGAATTTAGAAAGGATAAATTTGTTCATAAAATTATTCGGTAAATCGTAAGACTACTTGTTGCGCCTGTTCAGCCGGGGTTTATTATATAAAACAATTATAACTTGTCCGTGTTTGAGTTAAAAATTCAAGAATCTGCGTTAACACAATATTTATTTTCTCCAACAAGCTCGCTATCGTGCACTGTAATTCATCCCCCGCATCAACCCGTCGGAAACCTTAATACTCCCTTTCAATCTCCGATCACTCCTAACTCTCAATCAAAAGAATGATACACCCAACGTGAAACCTTTCCACTCGTATAGAGTTCCAGATCGAGCGTACGTGTTGCACGTGCCTTCCTCCACCCCCGAAACCACCCCCATGAAGAGAGTATACAAACTATACGACCCACGGTTTCGAATCGTTCGCAGACGCGGCGAGATCGTGGTGGCACAATGTGCAGACGATACACGCGCGCATCACCTCGTAAACGCATATGCATGCACATGTTAACGCGAATGTTTTCCCTCTCTGTTTCAACCCCTCTCGGTTCGCGTCTGTTTCCTCTCTTTCCATCAACCGCGACTCTTTCTCCGTCGCTCTATGGCACGGTGGTCGGATAGCAGACCCGTGGGGATCGTCGAGCGTCAGGGCTGCTGCATTGATCGGGAGGGTTCATCCACCCCCTCGTGCCATCTCCGTTCCGTTCACGGGCCCGAATCGTGCTCGTGTGGGTGGCAGCGGGGGTGGTTAGGTATCCCGCAGACACACACGTCACCTTTAAGCTCGGTTTACGCGATACGATATCGGCCGCGGCGAGTTGGAACACTCGACGCGCGCGATGGAGAGCCGGCCGGCGTCGAGGATTTGTACCGCGCTCGTTCCATCGCTGCAGCGCTTGGAATCATCGAAATTCGATTAATTGAAACGCCCTCGAGTAGCGGAGCGAGGTGGGGCTGTTCTTTCTCTAATCGTGGGGAACTTGATCGTGGATTGCGTTTAGGAATATTATGTTTGGGTGCAAGGTTGATTGTTGGGTGCGTTAGGGGTGATGGATAACGGGGGAGGGTTTGCGTTTGATTTTGAATGCTCTGCGATCAGCAGTTATTGCTCTTGTAATTCTTATAATTTAAAATTATGTCAAGTCATTCTCGCACAAACTAGACGTCTGAATTCCAATTTCGGACGGAAAGTAACTGCCAGTGTCATCGATACAGGGGTGGGGACTATTAACGAACCTGCGAATGTTCCAGAGGAGAAACTTTTATAATTTTATGCTGCTTGTTTCGCGAAAAAGGAAGTCTAGTAAATTGTGTTCGGGAAGAGAGGGAGCGAGAGTGGGCGTTACGGTTGAAGCGGTACGGGGTGGGCTGAAAAGCCGGGAAAGAAAACCGAGAGCGTCCGTGATGGTGTACACACAGGGGCGCGGGATTACAAAGGCGCGCCTTCGTGCATTTTCTAACAAAAGATTCACGGTCACGCATTTTATGCGAGACACCGTTTACTCGATTCATATTTGATATCGATACGCTGCTTTTCGTCCGTGTCGTGGATTCCGTTGAAACGTGAAACGAATTAAACGTTTCCACGGAGCCAATTGTGGCACCGAATACGTGTACGATCTTATTAAAATTTTACGAGGGCTTTTAAACGTACATTTATTTCCTCCGTAATACAGGTACTTGGTTACAGAGAAATAAACATCGGTCGTATTGTCAAACACTGTTTGTCAAAGATAACTACTCCGAGCAATTGATTCCGTTTCCATCAAACGAATTGAATCGCCAAAACTTAAACGGCAGCTGTTATCAGTTCCCCGTCCATCAGTCCGATCACTCTGCAAACAAAAAAACAGCCTCCGTCATTCCCATCGCTATCGCCGTTTCGATTTTACAACAGCGTCGACGTTCGTGCTAGCTGATAACAGACCGTATCCACAACGCGTTCAAATTCCATCGCACCGATTGAAATTTATAATGTCGGTCGAAGGACGCGAAACTCACGTCACAGAATGTTGAGTAGGTCCAGGACAGTAGGCTACGGTGAGCCTATATCGATCGTAAGCCCCCTAGTTTCCATAGTCTCCGTCTCCATGGGATTGGTGCACCCACAGTTGCTCTATCTTCCCCCTGCCTCCCTTTCTCTCCGTCCGTTTCTCATTGCCCCGTTCCCGAGCGGAATTACCAGCAGCTTCCGGGTAACGCTTTGGCGTAGCACGTTCCCGCGACACTGTGTAAATCTTTCGGATTATCGTTGCTACGATTTTTCACGGGGCGCCAGCATGAAACCGCGCTCGCTTCCTGTAGACGCCGGTTTTTGAATTTCCATCCGCCTTTGCGCGATATGAGAAATTTTTTTAATATCGGACCACGATCTCTGAGTTTCTATTTTTGACGCTTTTCTGCTATTCTCTCCCTCTCTTTCTCTCCGTGGTCCTGTATTAATTGGTATTTTCTAGGTTGCGAGAGCAGACTCGACTTTCATCAAATAAGTTGGTAATTAAAGGTTAACGCTGGTGCAGTCGTATTTATAGTTAATCAGGTTTGAAAGTTTCTACAGCGCGTAGAGCGTAGCGACATTTATATTAGGTTTCCTGCTGATTTTTGACGTCATTTCCGACGTAATCGAATCGGTGACGCGATTCGTGCGACCGTTTCAGCGGAGCTCCGCGTAGGTGGACGTCGTCCGACCGTGGGAGCGATCGTGTTTGGAAAATTGGAAAAGTCGGAGAGCGAAATGTCAAGGTCTGATGCGGCAGGTTCTCGTGCACGTGTCGTTCGATGGAAACGTAGCTAGCAATTTTTCATTTTGAGCAGCACTTAGTCTTATGAATGCACGTTAACGTTTCGATGACCGTATTGGATGGGAGTCGTTGAAAATACTTGGGAAGAAAATGAACGAAAGTGAATCTATCGTACGTCTCGTTCGTGTTGGCTTTTGTTTTGTCAGATAAGATACTCGAGGTGATTTTTACTAAATGACCGATACGATTATCCGCGAGGTTTGTTGTGCGATCTTCTTTCGCGATACGCGTTGAGACTTTCGCCTCATCGATTAAGTACACTGTCAGGGTCCTTTTGTCGCGAACTCCGGTGTAATATGTCGAGTTTACTCGAAAGTAATTGTTACGTCGTATAGAAAAGGACGAATAAAAGTTTTCGTTGTAGCACATATATTTGCACAAGTTAATAACATACTTCGGTCTAACGCATTCTTCGCGCCTCTTCGGTCTTTAACTTTCTCCTGCCTCGTTCTCCGACTCTCTAATTCCGACTGCACACTTTTTGACCTCCGTTCAACTTCTCCTTACTGTACCGTGCATTCGCGTATGCAGTCACGCTACGTGCGATTTTCACCGGCAGAGCTTTGAAATTTCGTAAACTTTTGCTATCCAAAATCGAACGCGAAAGTGCAACTTGAAATGTACAAAATATTTAGAGAATGAACTGTAAAAATATTTTTATAGACATTTAAAATGATTCTAGTATTCGCGATTGTATCGAAGCGTACGGATCTTCTTTCGTTCTTCGTCCGCTAATATTTAATCCATTTGTTAATTCATCGACTCCAACACTCGTGTCGATCACGAGTACCGGCTTGAAATTACTTATCATCCCGATTACCGACGACGGAATCGCTGGTCGTAAAAGAGCGCCTGAGAAATTTCAAGGAGGAAAAATGTTCCGCGCTCCAGGGCTATAGGATACGACTGCTTTCTCCTCGCGTCGGAAGGAGAATTTCATGAAAATGGAAGCGACGTAAACTTCGCGGGAGCCGAAGAATTGGAAGTTTTTCTGGGTCTCCGGAGGCAGGCGCCGAGCAAGGAACAAACGAGCTAAAGAGGAAGACAGAGGAAGAGAAACACGCCTGTCGGGATGGAAATTCGATGAAAATGGGAGACGGAACGGTGGAGTTTTCGAGCGGATTACGTAAACGCAGTGTAATTACCTGTTACACTGGCTGACTGAATTCATTAATTATGAAACGTTCTTTCGCGTAAACTCGCAATTCGTTTGCTACATCGTGTCTTTTGTTCGCTGCAAATTATTTTTCAAATATTCTTTCACGCGAACGCTCGATTCTTCGCGCGCAGAGATTATTTTTCGCCAACTTAAATCCGACCGTAAATCTCCGCCGAACTTGCAAATATGAGATCGCGGATGAATATTTCAGGAGGCTCGACAAATCTATCGCGGAAATCCGGTATATATTTAAACACGTTGGATCTTCTCAACGTTGACGTCAGACATTTTCCTACAGCCGTCGGCGCGAAAAACTTTCGTCTCGGACAATTGTAAAACGTGCCTGTACAAAATAGAATGTTGACGTCAGTTCGCTCCATTGTGTCGACGAGGATGATACAGAGGAAATGGTCTCCGGGACGGCGTTCGTTGGTCGCAGCGACACGTGGAACCAAATAATTCGAGCGCGAAAATCCTCGCGAACGCGAATTCTGATGCAAATTGTATGCAGTTACGGTGACCTACAAACGATCGGGGACTGCTCTAGGCTGGCTCCCAAGACGCGGACCTAACCATTCCATCCGCTTTAAGAAAGTCGAGCCGAGTAAATCAGGTTCATCCGAGCGCGAAACGTAGTTCGGTCTGGCAGGGAAATTTCGAGGCTGCAGCCACCCACCGACAGTCTTCCTCCGTGGAATATCGTCCCTCGTCATATAAACCCTTCCACCCTCTTGTGTCTCGAGCCAGCAGCCGCTCGACGACGCGCCTCTAGTCGGAAACTACGAGTAACTTTCGAATAAAAATTACACCCGCGAGAGAAGCTTGAAACGAGGATCCGAAAGAGACTTCAATTCCATCATCCATCCCGCAAAAGAGTTTCGAATAACGGGTTATTAATTCTATTATCCGTTGGAGGATCTTCTCTGATTTAATTCCTTTGTTTGGTTTTTTTTCTTTACCGTTTCGTTCTTTTCGGTTTCTTTCTCTGTTAAATGATATCGTCTGTATGGGGTCTATGAATATCTTGGTCGGATTCGTCGAACCGTGGATTACCAGAGTTCGTGACGAGGGTCGGGATTGTGAGTTTTAACGGTGCTTAGGGTACTTGCTTGGTAACCGGCAGTTGTTCCGTGATCGTCTGATTCCGTTGTCGGGAATGGAATATTGATGGCATTTTCGAGCGTTCTGGTGTTGTAAATATTTGTGGAATGTAGATATATATGTTAAGACGTATTTATTAATGGGTTAAGATTTAGGAAATTGATATTCTGTTCGAGTTCCATTAGGGGTGGTTTGCGAGACTGTTCAGCTTTAAGCTCGGAAGCTATTTGTTTCAATAAACTTGTAAGCTATGAAATATAATAGGTATTCTCTTAAAAAGCTTGTAAATCGAGGGTCGCAGCGTTCCAGAGAATAGTTTGTATACGATAATTAGCACGTTTTCCAGTGGCCAACATTTATTATACAGGAGGTTGACCACATAGTGACCGAGGGTTGCGGTAAGAGCGGAACGAAGGTCAGGCAAAAGAGGAACAAAAAAGCGAGTGGAACGAAAAACGTAGGGTTCGGAAGATTGAACGTTGCTGACTGGCTACTAGACATCCTTGCCACAACCTCGTAATGCATATTAATACGATGGTTTTCGCTTACGTTCTGTGATCTTTTTAGCATTGAACTCGGTTGTACGATTTAAATCGATCCAATTGTTCGCAATTTTGATAATTTCTCGAATTCGATCAATAGAAGGTGACGATCCAAAAATTTAATTCGAATAATTTATTAATATTCAACAAGAAATTTGTCTCGAAGAAAAGAAAAGAAAAAAAAAGAAGAATCAAAAGAAAACAAGAGTACCTAAAAGTAATAAAAACTTGGCTCTCAAAGAAAGCTCCGACACTCGTTTCATAATTAGTTTTTTTAGCGTCGCGATAGCGCGACGGAAAAAGTTGGCCGTTTTGGAATCCCGTCGCGATAATTACAATCCCTCGAGTCAACAACGAGAATTATACGATTCTTCGAACGTCGGTATTGTCTGGCAGAAACGCGAGATGTTCTTCTTTTCTCGACTTGTTGTCGGTGTTTCCTAGAACTTTCCTCCGGTTGGGTAGAGGGTGGCGGGAGATAGAATTCGATAGAGAGAACGGCGAAAACGAGACAAGGGTAGCAATATAGCCAGAGAAAGGGAGGCAGAGGAAGATAGACGCAAAAGGGTGGAAAGTTTTCCTTCCTCTCCAACAATTACCAGAGCGATTTTCCTCGTTAATGGAAGCAGCTCCCGTGGAAAGTCGGTCGTTCGATCCCGAAACACCGATGCACCGAGTAATTGCCGGCTCGTCGCGTTCCGTGCTGACATTTCAGCTCGTCGTATCGTTTTGTGCGTGACCTTTTGAACATTGGACGGGCTCCACGTGCGCTCCACACTCGACGTAGAGAGAATCGGATAGCTAACCAGCCTGTCAGCTATCCAGGAGTTGTGTCAGCGTATAACTGTGCATGGACTATCGAAATAAAAAAGTGGATCCTGTCTTTCCGGTCTCCCTCTATTTTTCTCTTTTCCAAAAAGCGAGTTGCTGATAAAAACTGAAACACGCGCGCGAAGGCGACGGAACAAAGGGTGAGAGTGGCGTAGAGAAGGCGGGAGTGGGAGTTGGGAGCGCTTTGAAATGAAAATTCCATTTTGTCGGCTGCTTTCGTGTGGTTTGCACCGCCAACGGGCGAGAGAAAGAGAGCTTTCCGCGGGAATCTCGTTGGCCCGGTTTTCGGCACGAAAATGTTTCGCGTTACCGGAGGGAAATATTTACGTGGACCGTTTGACAAAGCGGAAAAACGTTTCACAAAGAAATCGACCGATAGATGTAACGCTAGCCATTGTTTCAACAAGAGATTCTTCGACTCGTCGCGGAATTGTGAACACTGCGATCGAGTTAAATGTCGCGTGGAATCTTGCGGGTCGGTGGACGCGTTTTTGGCATTGGTTGCGTTTAATTTCCAGTTGTTCGGGATTAATTAAGAGGGTGGAATTGTGCTTCCTAATTCTGGTGTTGAAATACGTTGACGCGAAAACGAGCATTGTAGTTGTTTTATTTATTTATTTATTGTTTTTTTTTTTTTGTATAGTCCTATGCGCTGGAAGTTAAAGGAAGGTACGCGTTCCATGCGTGGATAATTCGATTTAATTAATCGGCATGTTTCGTTGATAGCTCGTGGGCTTGAGACTTATCGTTAGCGGAATTAATTGACTGTTTTTACTAGAAACCGTACCTTTTTGCTTGGCTCGTACGCTATCAAAACTCTGCATACATTAAACTTTAACAAACTGTATCTCGAGTAGCAGGTTCTTCGACAACAAATATTAAACTCGAGTCAAACTGTTATATTCAATCCACTTTTTATATCTTTAAAGCCTTAAGTTTCCTTACAACCTTCATAATATACCCTATAAACAATAATTTTCCCCGAAGCAACGAATCGAGCTCATTGTAAAACTTCCCAGTTAACCACCCAATCTAAATTTCTCGATCGTAAAGAACTCTCTGTGTGTAAACGAGGCGGGCGAAAACGATATGGTAATTCACGCCTGGAACCGGAATATCGTCGAGGTTCCGAGCGAAACAACGTTTCCTAAAATACGCGTGCAAATAAAGGTTCGCGAGAGACAATTTGGCACGTGTGCGCGCGCGTTTGAAATTCGTGCTCGCGCCACTTTTTTCTCTCTCTCTTTCTCTCTGTTTCCATCCTGTTGGTCGCTTTTCGCGACGGTTCCGTACCGTTGGAAAAATATTTGTCGATGCAAGAGCGCGTCTCCAATCCGGACGAATTTCACGAATATTCGTGGTCATATAAACGTTGGAAGTTTAAACGATGACGTTTCGAACCGTGCCGATTTCCACCCCCGTTCACCCTCCACAGCCCGTGATCGTGTCGTCGCACACGTTTATTTTGTACAAATGAATGTTGCGCGGTTTCGCGTATAACACGATCCACGTTCGCTCGTTAATTTTATTTCGACGCGGTAATCCGACTGGTCTGCGTCGAAAATCGGCTGCCTGTCGATACGTATCGATTTGGCTATCGTTAAGTTGCGACACGGCTCGATAAGGAAATATGGTTGTAATAATCGCAGCGTAAATTGAGATTTATCGGTTGGTTTAAATGTATTCTTTCTTTTGTTTCAGGTAAGTTCCTCTGGCGTGTTTCGCAAATTGGAATGGAGCGTTGAGCGTTCGTATTTTAATGGGATACAGGTATCTAGAATATCGTGTTTATTTTAGCGTATTTAATTAATACGAATACATATAACGTGGAGAATTATCGAATATCGGAAAGCGGGCAGAATTTTCAACCTCGTGAGATCCATTTATTAAATAGATATATTAAATATCGAACCAATATTTACAACTCGAATCCCTTCGCAATTCACCGGAACAACCCCCCCGCCCGAACATATGAAACACAATATCTATCATAACTCTCTGCTGCGCCTCTTACCAACAATTTTTAAATCCATTCGTTTCGAGATCATCGGGGGGTACTTTCGATCGCGATGAAAACGGTCGACGAATAGAATTCATAGATTCCGGAAGGGGTGAGTTGAAGGTTATAGGATGAGGGTGGGGTTGGAGGGAGGCTATACACAGGCGGCCTCGTGAATATTTGAAAACGGCCGCGTTACAAGTTCCTTGAAATCGCGATGCACGGCATCGTCCGGATAAGAGGTCCTTAGACCGTTGTCGAACGAGCCGTCGCGTTCGAGCAAAGTCGAGTGCATGGCTCGATGCATTATGCAACCGAGCGAAGTTGCCGTTGGCGTCGGAGATTCCCGGCCGTGTCCCAGCTGCGGACTATCTCGTCGTCGCGGAAACACAACCATCTCGGCCTGGAAATTTTGGGATGTATGGTTGCGCGTTCGTCGTCTCCCCTGATATCGATAAGTCGATCGTCCTTTGGTTACAACCACCGACGTCGATCCTTGGGGTATTTCGATGGAAAAATTAAAGAACCAAGGCTAGTTTCTGCGACGTATCGGAGGATCCGATTGTGAAAGGAGACAGGTTTTTTGGGATCCTTTTTCGGGGTGAATTTTTTGGAAGATAATTGTGGGATGAGAAATCGTGGGGGGTAATTGGAGCAGTTAACGATATCTTAAAAGAGTATCTTCGCAATTGCAACGGTATTCGCAACTTTGTTGTTAAACGAAACCTAATGTTTGTTAATAAAATATCCACGCCAAAAATCCGCAAAATATCCAAAATACTAGAAATACCAAAAATGCTCACAGGCGAACTGATAAACCTTTGCACGATACAAACGAAAAATCTCACGTCTGAGCGTCGAATCCGCCCACGAGTTCACGAACCCAGGACCTCGAAACAAAGATCGCGTACACACAGACGGCGCGAAACGCCAAAACGCGACGGCACCGCCATTATGGTAACCTGCGGCGGCGTAACGATTATCATAACTGTAAATATTTGCTGGGTCTCCGTAGCGACAACAGCACGGCAGCCGACGATATATCGTTGCATTCGCCTGGCATTCCGCTGCATCGTGCCGTTTACTGTCGTAATCTTTCGTTGCTCCGACAGTCTGTTTCTTCTTCTCTCTTACGCTCCAAGTCTGCCTCCCTGTGGGACCGACTACGGGAGGAACGGGATCGACGAGCAAAAAGAACAAGAGCGCGTTCCGGAAAGGTAGACGAGGACGCATTCGGAGCACAGAGATGCAGAGAGGAGTAGAAAGGAGAAACGAGGAGATGGAGAATGGGCCAACACAGACGCGGCTAGATACCGTCTTCGAGATCGTCTCTCTGGCGTTTTCCTTGGTATCCTAGGAACAGATAGAAAACGAAGATACCAAAGACCTGATGACGATGGCGTGCTATCGATACGGCGACTGCGACGACTACGACGACTACGACGACGACGACGACAACAGCGTCTAGCGTTTCTCGTCGTCGTCACGGCCGACAATGGGGAAAGAGGATAGAGAAAGGGAGAGCGTGTATCGCGCGAGGGACGAATAGGAATGTTTAGTCGCGGCCGACAGCTAGAATATCGATTTTGCATGCGGAAGCACGTACGCGAAGCGTGTCGCTCGTTGAAAATCCGACGATTAATTGCCCGTACACCACGCCATAATTCGGTCCGTCTCGTATTTGCCCCAACCTCGGGGGAAAAACACCCACGAATCGAGCGCGTTTGCAAACAGCCGAGTCACGCTCCAGATTTCCGGCCGCCCGGCTAACAGGAACTGCTCCGTTTTGCGATCGTAGCCTTGGGATTGGTATTGGTAGCAGTTGGATCCGTGGCCTCTGGCGTGTTGCGTTTTTGCGGCCGTTTGATCGATTCCAATTTATTCGATCGTCGTCGTTTCTTCGCGAATATGGTTCCTGTCGCGGTAGAAACGGATGTAACAGATGTTGGACGCGTCGTGCGTGCTCTCGATTGACTTCTTAATTCCGAGGCACTTTTAAAAACACCGGTTGAACCTGTGACGCGAATCGTTAAATTTTTTAGCTCCGTTCAGGATTTATTTCTACGTTACAGGTATTCCGATATTTAAAAACAAACAAGCTGGAATTATTGTTAGAAGGAAATCAGGGGTATTGTATCGTACAGCTACTTTATCGAGGTATTTATATTTCAGTACACAATCGTGCACACAATTTGTTCACCAGAATCGAAACCGTCCTCATTGAAACGCAACGCGAGCCCGATCGTCTGCGTTCCACGTTTCCATTATAACGACCCGAGGTTTCGACTCTATCGAACGCGAGCTTTTCGCGAGCATTCGTAAAAATAGCTCCGCAGCACGGTGGACGCGTAATGGCACGGCGACGGATTGAATTACGCTGCCCCTGCAAAATTTTGTGTCGCATTCAACGTCGTAATTTCGCCTCTACTCGTTCCGCTGTTCTTTTGTTCGCTCCGCTTCGGGTTCGATCAATCCTGCCATGGAAAAGCTCTGTTTTACCCTTCCTCTTTACCCTACCCCTTATTTCGTAGTATTTTTTCCCCGTTCCGTGTTGCTTCGATTAATAACGCAGCACGGTAAAAGAACGGAACCCGATCCTTCGTCTGGGTGTAATGAAAGTTTCGTCCGCTGCCTCTTTTTCTCTCTTTCTTTCTCTCTTTTATTTCGTGGCCGGCTCTTTTGTTCACGCTCGTACGCGATCAGCCGAGGTGAGAAATCTCGAGACGTCGGCTCGAAACGCAAAAAGGCAAGAAACGTGGAAACGAGCGAGCCTTGGCGGTGGGTGTAGCGAAAGCTAGAATAAATCTGCTCAGGGATCTGGTGTGTAACGACGAGCCTCTCGTTGGTGATTCGACGCGAGTTCCACTCGATGTCGTTCGTCCTCTTTCCCTTCGCAGCCGAGTCGTCGATGTAAATCGATCGTGAGAATGGTCGATTCGGTTGTCGATTCGATGGTAAAAACGCGACAGGAAACGGGACGCTTGGATACATTCTATCGTTTCTTCTCGCCAAGCGATATCGAGTACCGCTGGTTTCTCTTTGTGCCGTGAGTCAGAGGAACGGACGTGGCGTTGAACCTGCCTGTGACTCCAAATAGGAATGAGCTCAATATTGTTTCGCATACGAGTGGGAATTGTTTGTGGACGATTTCAGATGATTTTAGACGATTTTAGACGATTTTAGACGATTTTAGACGATTTCAAATCATTCCAAACGATTCCGAACGATTCCAAACGATCGAGAGTGTTCGTAACCTGTATTTGGACGAATTAATCGAGGAAATTGTGCAAAGCGGTGGCAGGAGTTTTTCGAGTGTTATCCGAGTCTCGAGAAGGATCCACGGAGTTCTTATTGCAAACGAGTCGTGAAAACTTGCCAGCGTTACCTGCTAAGCAGCGTTCAGGATGTTTCCCGAAAGATTACTCGGTCTGGGAAGTCTGAGAAGTTGAAACTCGAGTCTTTCTAGCAATAGCGTGGAGAACGGCGAGCGAAACGCGGAGTAGTTCTCTTTTAAGTAGCCTGGTTGGAAGTCGTACTTACGACGAGCTCGTTACACAGTTTGGAACAGTTTAACCTTCCATTTATTCAAACTTTTGCCGAACAAATCGATGAACCTAATGTTTTTTTTTGTATCTTTCGCGTTGAAAGCTAACGGTGTGACACTTTGTGTTATTATTGTCGATGCTGACGGAGAACGAGTCGTTACTCGTGAAACGTATATGGTCTGTGCTGGTCATAAGTACTCGATTAAAATTTGAAACGTATCAAAACTCAGCTCTAACATCTTGTTTAATCTTTACAACGTTACAAGATCGATTATTTTCCTAAATTCCAATTTGAAATCGTACCCAAAACCTCCGATCTTGTCGTTTATCGAGTTATTATTGCTGAAAGACGAGCATTCGATCGTTTCAAGCAGATCGTTCGCAACGAACCAGCGACTACGGCGCGTTCACCTTATTACCCAGTGCTTTAATAACGCAGCCGTTTTTGCCATTGTGCCAAGCCATTGTTTCCCGTGAAACGGCGGCTTCTATTCGATCGCAGTTGCATAACGAGTGCCGACGATTCACGACTCTGCAACCCCCCCGCATCCGGGCCCGTCTCGATGGATTGTTGTCCGGGAGACGACCAATTACCAGCGAGTTTCCTCTCACCTGGCTCGATCGATAACTTTTTGTCTCGGGAATTCGTCGAGTTGCGTTCCCCGGTGGCTGGCCGCGTCGGTATGCGCCAATCCATAAATTTGCGAAATGACGAACGCTCGGCTCCCATGGTCTGGACTTTTATCGGTTGGCCCTCGTCCCGTGGGTTTATTTGCATGCTCTGCGTGACGATTCGCTACGTTGTTATGGGGTTGTAGAAATTGTCGAGAAACGGAAGGGTTAGGATAGTTGGATAAAATATTTTTTAAGAAGGAAGCCTTGGATCTGTTGATCGATGGTTTTTTCTTTTTTCTTCTTTTTTTCTTTTTTTTTTTTTAGTAATTGACTTTAATCTTAAGCAGTCGTTATTATCACTGCTTTTATCTATTATTCGCTGTTATCTACCCTTCCAGGGACAGATTAATGGTAGCGTTCTAATAAATATCATCATTGTGAAAAGTTACGCTAATAACTTAACGAAAGAGTAGGTTTTAAAATGGTATTACGCGCGTGAGATAGGGTGAAAATAAGTTCGTCGGAAAATTCGTAAGGAGTTAAGTTCTAGACAGCAATAATATTTTAGGCTTTAGAGGCTTAAATGTTGCTTGAAACTGGGATTTAACTGGAATTCATGATCGATTAATTTTTTGTTGAAAATATACTTCCATCGAGTAAACGACTACCCTCGAGAGTATAATGCCGAAGATTTTTAATGATTCCATTTTGAATTAACCGTGGTCTTAAGCCCTACAAGGGGGAAGGAGTACAATTAAGCTGTGTAATTTATGCAACGGTATTGTCGCTTTGATCGACGCTTAATGAGACGGTGTAGCTACAGAACCACGGTCTAAACTTAGATCTGGGTCGTCAGTTTTATTGGCGCGATTGAACTTGAACGTGTTCTCGATTTTACGACTACAAAACCACCATTACCACCGTCCGAAGAACAGCAAAGTGATTTAACAGAACTTCGGTGACATTGACAGTTTTTTACCATCGAAACGAGTATCATATACTTGTGTCGATAAAAAATTAACGAGCCGAGCTCGTACAACCGTCGTTTCTGTCTCCGCCAACTTAATTCGAACTCAGTCTTCTCGCGTTATATTTTCAAGTCCCGAGTTATCGCTGGGAATTATCGATCAGCAAGAAAGATATAATCTGAACTCGAGATATAAAGTAGTCACGATATCGTCTGCCGGAAGATCGATCGAAAATAGTTAACGGTTGATTGGAATCGATCAGCTTAATTAAAGTTTCACTTTTCACGCGTCAGAATTCTGAAATGATTACCCCCTCGTTCCTTATAGAACGAATAAAAATTATCCGTGTAATCGTCTAATTATTTTTATCGATCTCCGAGTCCTATGAATCAGGGTTAACCCACATCTACCTCGACTCGAATCTTCGTACAACATTTCCATCTCGAGATCTCTTCTCGAAGGCGCCGAAGAACAAGGTCCGGCGAACGAAACAACAAAAAGTTGGGTTAGGCGGCTCAACGATGGCGTTGTTCGCTATTATAACGGACACCTAATGGAAACCAGCACCGGGAAAATTAATACGGACGGGAACGATAAGTAAGAGTTTGCTCGACGTTTCAATCTCGCGCGGCCAGAGACCGGAGCACGGAGGACGGAGGATGGAGAACGCCGCTGGCGATGCTGGATGTCTGACGGAAAGCGCGGACTTAACGCTCTTTTCTCCCCCGTTATCCCGCCACTGACAACGGGAATATGAAAATAATCTCATTCCCTATTCACGCGCACGCGGTTCGTCCCATTGACTGGTCGACGCGGTTGCGGGACCGAGTTGATGAAATCTCGCGAGAGGCGATGAAGAGGAGAGATGGTAACTGCGAGTGCACGCGGAAGAGATCGTTTATTACTGGAAGGTTTTCAGTTCAGTGGTCGATACATTGGACGGTGGCCAGTCGAGGGTGATTGAAGTGTTCTTTCGGATATAACCTACATTTAAGAGGTTCGATATCGAGGTTTCTTGATAATGGGAATTTTACGAGGAGCGGTTGAGTCTTTTAGCGGCGAAATAATGATGTAAAGGAAAAGGATAGGAAGCGTTTCGTCCGGGACCTGCTAGTGGCTCGTCAGTAAGGCATCCTAGCAGGCCCGTGCCTTAGACGTGAGGGATGTTGAAGTTAGGAGAGGGATCGGTATANAGTTAGAGTTGGAAGAAATAAAGTTGATTGGCGAAATTGTTAAACCTGAGTTTCCGAAGTGAAGATATTTTTGAAAATCTGTACGAAGATATTTTTGAAGATTTTTCGTATCAAATTGTTCGATATTTTAATTTCTTGTACGAGTTCACGGTCGTCATCGAATATCGGTACATGTACAGTAATTTTGATCTTCTATCGACGAAACTGTTAATTCCAGCGACTACTACATACAGGATTACGATAACAGATTGGACGGGTCGTCGGAAGACATTTTTGCCGGGACGAGAGATTTCAATTACGCGACACGGCGCGGCCAATCGATCACCGCTGGTGAAACACGCGCGTGAATGGAATCGGCGAGCACGATGGAGCACGACGAACGATCCACGAGACAGCATTCGGAGGATATTAATCGACGTTACGTATGCTCTCCCTTACATCCGTCTTCGTCTTTCCGGTGGTTCCGTCGTTGCCCGTATGCTAATGAGGTTACTAGGAAACCTGTACACATCTTGAATACCTGTACGAGTTAACGATTGACTGCTTTATTTCGCGCGAGTGTCGAAAATACAGAGGGTGATCCAGTTCGGTTAGATTCAGTGTTCGACATTTATATGGCGTTGTATAATGTCTGTTATTTAGGGCTTAATTGTCCCGTGGTCGTGTGTCTTCTACGATTGCTCTTGTCTATTTTTTAAATGCACGGTCACGGTCGTTATAATTTGTTCCTCAATTATCCCCGGTCGTACGTCATCGACGACATTGTCATTAATACTGTTTGAAACGTTAATTTCTACTCTTCTCGCGTCCGCAGGTATATTCAACAAATGAAGAACAAAAGATAGGTATGAACGGAGTAACTAAAGAACATTTACATTTTTATATGTCTAATTTTTACAAGTCCGAAAATGTCTCTTTTACGATCAAATATAGACACTTCATCGTCCCTATTCGCATCTGGTACCGATTACGAGACGAAACCTTTCGTATAATCAACTATAGTAACTTCGTAAAGACACGCATGGCTCAAAAAACAGGGAATCTTTGCGCTTAAAAAATTTCTGAATTTTTAAGATAAACCATTTTTAAGTAAAAACCCCACTTTATCCACATTCGAGTCTCATTTTTCCCTCTTAATCCTCCTTCCCCTCTCGTAGTCGCGATTTACTTCGCACACGTCCCCCTCGAAGCGTGCGTAAGCTACTTTCAAGAGTGTCGCATTAAGCAGCGGGAACGGAACGTATAAAACGTAATGACGTGCTTTTTCGTCGACACACTTATCTCGACACCGTCGAAGCGGTTATTAATTTCGCTGGGGTAGGACGAGCGCGCGTCACTAATCGCTTTCTTCCGTGTTTCGTATCGATTTCCCCGGTTGGCCGGCGCCCAGACGCGCGTTTTTCGTTTGCCATCCATCCGCGGGAAGCCAGCTTATGTTCCAATTAAAAGTTTCGCGAGATCCAGCCGCGCGAGCGTGCGATTTAAACCGATGCCCCGTTTTCGATCGTTATCTTTCCAATTTGCCGTACTTTTCTTTCTCTTCTGTTTTATTTCTTCTTTCATTTATTTGTTCATTTGTTTATTTATTTATTTATTTATTTATTTATTTATTTATTTTTTGTTGCGACGCGTTATATTGTACACCGTGACGTTAGACGACTCGAGTTAGTCCAATTTGCTCCCGATCGAACATATTTTTCCCGCGCAACGCTCGTTTGGATTCCTGGCGCGTTAACGAGTACCACGTATCGATTCTCGTTTCCTTTCTCGTGTAACGATTAAAACAAACGTTCGGTGATTATTGGTGGTTTCCAGTTGTAGGTATTTTTATAGGGAATACATTTTGTTTCCGCAAAATAATAATAATAATAAATCGAGAGTTGCAGATAGAATGATTAAATATGTTTCACGGAAGCGGTTCTCTTTGCGACTTCTCTCAGTCGCGTCACCTCTAAGTAAGACTCATTTCCCTTGGCAAGATGATGCGACGAGACGTTGGCTTTAAAAACTGGGAAAAACAAAAGGCTTCTTCTCTCGCGAAAGTTGCTCTTGTCTCTTGAGAAATTTCCGTACTCAGCTGAGCTCGAGTCAAAATGCTTACAGGTGTAAAGATAATGTACACCGTGACCAACGATGTAGGTAAAAGGAAAAAAAAAAAAAAAAAAAAATTGATGGAAATGATTACATAGATTTCTACCGAAAGAACGTACAACGCTCTATTGGACGCAAATAGAACGTTTCGAAAGACCGGTCGAAATCGCGGGCATAAATTAGTCTCTCGGCGAGGTGAGGCGAGCTCTCGAGCCCCGGTGCTCATTAACAAAGTGGAACGAATCCGATGTTCCGCGTGATCGCGTCGAGCAAAAGTTAATCAGCGTTGGCTAATCGAGTCGATTCGCGATAACCTTGAACTGGTTCGACGCTTCGTCACCGGACTGTCCAAGCGGCGATCGAACCAGCGAGGGATTCTTTCGTATCGAGGATATTGGCCGGACCTCGCGTGTCAACTGATCTTTTCAGTTCCACTGTAAAAAAGCTAGCGTTTTAAACGAACTCACCCTCTCTCTCTCTCTCTCTCTCTCGCAGCCTGTACCTCTCTTTCTACACGCTCGATCCGTTGTGCTACACCTGTTGAATCGTTAGCCCGTCTAGCTTTAACGAGGATGCAGGTAAGTCGTTGAATGACGCGAATAACACGCGGTTTCGACCGATCTAATTAACTGTTTCTTTCGAGTCGTTACCATATATGTATACCGTTCTTCATTTTTCAATAACGTTCACGTTTCTTCGGTCAGATCTGCTTCTGATATATTCTCCTGCGTATCGTTCTCTGTTTTTAACCCTTTTGCTACAACCATTTCGAAACTGTGAGTCCTTGTTATATACAAATCGAGAAAGGTTTTTAATTCAGGATAAATATACGTATTAAAATTTACTTTTTTTAATAAACTGTGATACAATACTTGAAAAAAAAAGAAAAAGAAATTATTCTCTGCTACAGAGAACGTATTCGTTTTTATCGAACGATTACTTAAATTCTAAAAATGCATTAGCCTTTCGTAGCTAAAGAATTAACGTTTTGCACTCGAAAGACACATTTTTGCGATACTTGTTCCGAGGAACAGAGAATGGTTTTTGAGGATTCCTTTCTAAAATATTGCACGAATCAAAATTATCAAGCTTAAGATTGAATATTAAGTCTCGTGTAATGTAAAGATACACGAAAAGTTGAAATAAAATAATTATATATGCGATTCGAGTCGCTGCATTAATCCAAATGATGAGTGAGAGTCACATCTCGAGTGCAAAGGGTTAAAACGAGCTAAGAAAATGGAGAAGTCGTAAAGATCTTTTGATTCCTCTTTAAACCATCTTTCTCCTGTAACGTCGATTCGTGGAGAACAACCTAGAACAGAAACCTGAACCTAAACCGTGTGTTAGATAAATGCGTGTAGAAACACAGATTCAGGCTATCGAACCGAAGCGAAGCATGGTTTATCTGTCGTTTGAACGTTATCAGGGGTCGTTAAAGCCTAACTGGCTGCTTTCGCCTACGTAACTCGACACGTGCCGCAAGCAGGCGGGAGTAATTATCGAACAATAAAGCGCAAGGTGAACGGGAATCGAACGCTCGTGACCGTGCGTCGTCGGCCACGAATGCAAACTCGTGAGCTGTTCAACGAGCCGCGCTCATTGTACGCGAAGCTAAGGTCGAGACTAGGTGTTTCGATCGGTCGGCGAGGGAATCGTGTCGAGGAAAAACGCGGCCACAAGTTTGTGCCACGCGCTGCTCTTGATTCGTGCTTCTGTTTCGTCTTCCAACCCTTTCAACTCTGAATACTTCTTCCTGGAAGGACCTGTTCGTGATTAAATACTTCTTCACTTCGTACATTCAGTGTATTCGTTACTCTTTTAACGTTGTGTTCTAAAACTTAAGAAAATATTTAATCGTATAACAGCGAGAGTTATTGTACAATAGAATCCATACAGAAATTCGTAATCGTTAAAGAGTTAAATCAAAGTTGACAATATGTAATTAATTAACTGTGGGAACAGAAAGCGCTAATTTATTATCGAGCTTTTCCGAGCTCCATCGTAGATACCGTGCGGTGTTTTTACCGTTTTTCTCTTCGTACTGAAAGTTTATCCCGAATAGGGTTCATTCGTCAATCGTAATCAGCTTTCAACGCGCAACCGCAGAGTCCACTCGGTCGACGTTTGAATCTCACAAATAGAAAGGGAGAGAGGGAGAGAGTTCGAAACTCGACGAAACTTGATTTAGAACTGTAACGAGTATTCATTCGAAACTCGATTAAATCGCTTTTAGAATACCGTGTTTAGTAGCAGCCAATTAAATCTGAATAGCCTTCTCGGTGCTCCAACAACTATATTATAATTCATACGTTTCCATGTCTGCGCTTAAAACGTGATGCAAAATTAACCGCGTTATCTTTCGTTTTCTAAAAACAAATCAGCGAACAACAACCAAATTGAACCTATCTCCGACTAATTTGTCTCATAAAGAGATGAACGCAACAACGATTAGAAAAAGGAGAAAAGAAAAAAAGAAAAAAAAGGAAAGAAAAGAAAAATGAAAAAGAGTCTATTTTTACGCGATAGTGCACAAAGGTAGAAATTTTTGCGTATCCAACGGATTATCCGACAATGCGCAGCAGAGCTTGTTGTTGAAGCTCTCATCGCTCATTTTCTCTGCCGTATCCAGCCGCAAAACTTGGTTGACTCGATTCTCTAACAAGCCTCGGGCGGCTGCTGAACTTTCGGCAAACATTACGATCAAACGTGGCGAGAACGTCACGGAGCTCCGAATAAACTGTTGATTCGTGCCACCCGCAGCTCTCTCAACGGTCCCGGTGAATCGCTCCAGGTTTCTTCCCGTCGTCGTCGCCGTCGACTCCGCCCCGTTTATCTTACTTATCCGCGGGCCCCCTTGTAATTTCTCTCTGGAGCCGCTGCCGGTGCGAGACACGAAAATCGATCGTTTCCTCGTAAAATTTGCATCTGCAGCGCCTGTACCTAGTGGTCCGTTCAAATTGGACAAACTGGTAATTGATGCATCGTTGAAGATTCTTTTGGTTCCTGTTTTTATCCGTTTAAACGGAGAACGGGGCAAATTTTTTTTTTTTTTTATTCGCACGGCGATTAGAGTCGATTCGGTATACTTCGATCGATTTTTTAGTCCATCTACGAAGTTCCGACGAAACGCTCGACGTGGATCATGGACTTATGCATAAAGATACGTGTTCGACCGAACATGCGGTACCACTGTTACGATATTCAATATTTCCCTGCGTTTTCGAATAAAAGATTCGAGCAATTTAAAACACGATCGATATTCCGCGGAATGGAGATGAAAAAAAATTGTTCATCTATTTAGAGTAGAATTGAAACTATTTAGAGCTATGTCGGATCGTTCAACCGTTCCGCACGACTCGCTGCATCAAGCAAAGCCAATAGAAACCGAAACGTTAACCGGATCAAAATCTTCCACGAAAGTGGCCACTTCTCTCCCTGATCAAGCCTATCCGAATGAAGACGCGTAGCGGTCCCATTTGACATCCGTGCAGGATCGCATGTTGCTCGTCGGCTGGAGCCCCCGAACCCGTGTTTACCAGCTTCGTGGCCAGTTGTTGGATCCGTTTCTGCGAGGAGATCGTA
The DNA here is from genome assembly GCA_019453375.1 of Ctenoplectra terminalis. NCBI lineage: Eukaryota > Metazoa > Arthropoda > Insecta > Hymenoptera > Apidae > Ctenoplectra > Ctenoplectra terminalis. The sequence goes on from SMSQ01018070.1 coordinate 374,017, forward strand.
GCGTATCGTCGTCGTCGTCGGGCTTGGTAATTTTTCCCCCGGACACGAAGATTCGTGTGGACGATAAACGTTGGGGCGACGTTCTACCAGGAGAAAGAACCAGGGGAAGAAGCCAACGAGATGCGGTCCGAAGATAAAATCACATGGCACGCACGAGCCAACGGCGTCCCCGCGAAATCACGTTCGTGGAAACGAAAACGAGCCGCTTGTCACTGGCAGTCTTGTAATTTTCTCGAGGGAACGGCCACCGCGGCATCCTCGGTCTCGCTTCCTCGCTCCGTTCGCGCGAACATCGCTATTCTGAGCGCGACCGCTTATTCGAGGAAATTCTATATGACCGGCGAGCGTTATTTAGCTCGACTGGTCGTGTGGAGGAGGAAGCTCGTCGGCGTGCGCGAGAATTCCGGAGGAGAGAGAGGTCATTGTCGCTGCGAGCGCGAAATACGACGGTGTACCGTCGAATTTATTCGTATCGTCGAAAGGGTTGAAGAAAAAAAAACAAAGGGCGGGATTATTGGTATGTTTTCCGTGGACAGGACCGAGAACACCTAACGACGCCGACGATGCTCTCTCAACGTTCTCTCGCGTCGCGTTTAGTCCGACGCAACAAGTCCTCCTTATCTGACACGGCAGTTTCTCTTCGAGAGTTACTTTCCAGTGTTGGCTTTCGAATACCTGTGCCGCCGCCGTCGAGGATCGAGCGTTAAGTAACGTTGACCGAGTTCGTTAAAATTAATTTATCCGGCTGTTTTAACGGCGGAGACTCGTCGGGGAGAGGCTGTTCGGAATTGCTTTGGAGTTTCTTCGAAGGTTTTGGTTCGTGAGTTGATTTTTGAGCGTTGGATTACGAGTCTTGGTTTATTAAATTGTGTACCAAGCTTGTGATATGGTATTGCATGCTGTTTTAATGTTTCGTATAATTAAAACGCGTGCTTTACTTTCGTTACAATTTTTACGACTTTGATCAATTTTCAAATAAAAAAAAAAAAGTGGTATCTGGACCGGAACAAGATCCCATTTGAATTCTGTCGCGACGATCAATGCCCATTGACTTTGTAGTTTCCTATAATTTCCGGTCGACGCGTCAAGCTCGTTGCGCGTGCACTCGGGGGTGGATCAGAGGGACGCTGTCCGCGAGATTTCCATCGTTCCATTTTAAGGGCGAGGCCTCGACCACTGGGAGAAGAGCGAAATGGGTGCGTGATCACGTAGCTGGCGTGGCAGCGAGTTATGTGCTCGCTCCTTCAGCCGACTGGTATGTAAACGAGCCGTGCTCCATAATTTGCACGTATCCGTTTACCTAATGATACCTGCCGGCAGCCGATTCGATTCGAGACCGTCCTCGTCTTCCTGCTTCCGTCTGCGGTTCGATTCCGATAGACTTTTCCTTTCACCTGTTGTAGGACTTGGGTTCGAGTTTTGTTGAGATATAGCTAGATATTCCATGTTACTCCTATTAGATTTATCATTGCGACGAAGCTTCGATGTTGCGAGTGTTTTCAAATAGAGGAAACTGAAATGTAATTTCTCGATACAGGGTAATCGATAGGTTTTCATTGAGAATGTTGCATTTAATTAATTATTCACGTTATACCAAGGCTTTATACAGTGGAGGTTCTTATATTATGGTAATGGAGGCAGAGCGAAGGAAGCTTTACAAGCAGAGCTTAATTTGGACGCTCCTCTACGGATGAAACTTATGTATTATTCTTCAAGTTATCGCATAATCCGGTTCTCCGAACTAAAACGTATATTACTGTAGACATTTTGGGTCGGCTTATGACTTGGTCTGTGTCTCTTGACGCGCGACAGAGCTCGGCTTTCCGCATTGAACAGTTCGCTATTAGCTTTGGAAGTATCGAAACATGGAATAAACAGCTTTGCACAGCAACCTTCTCTTAATCACCTTAGACCACCTCCCACGCTACACGCTTTCTCCTTAATTACAACTTAGAACGTTGCACCAACATAACTATTCTTCACACCTTAAACACTCACCGTACATTTTTTCACACCCTTGAATTCTACTTCACCCCCATCGGTACTAAAATCACACGGGTTTTCCTACCTCTCGTCGATCACTCTCGAAACAATGCCGCAGCCGCGTTCTCGTCGCCTCGTCGCGATAATCCAATTACGAGCGACGTCGTCGAGGGGCGGTCGAATTAATCGCGGCAGATAAATCGCGCGAAACGTCCCGGCCGGCTGGTGAATCGCTTTCCCCCTTTTGTCGTGGCTTAACAGCCTCGTCATACCCTCTTCGGGGTGTCTGGTTTTCTCGAGACGGACGGAAGAATAGGCCGCCGTTACTCTGGTCGCGATAGTAATTGCTGAAGCAGGCCGCAGAAAAGACGGTTAAATAGAAACTATAGCAGGGTCGAAGGAGCGACACGGAAGCCTCTATACTGCTCGTTACGCGCTCTCCTCGAGCTTGTGCCACTGTCTGAACGAGCTCGTTTCGCCTGCACGCGCGCCTCTCTCTGTTTCGTATCGGCGATGCTTACGTGTTCGCTCGGTGCACCGTGTGCACACGTACGTGTTGGTATATAGGTGTATCACCGTGCATACAGCTCGAATGTATCGCGTGGTACGTTGTTGCGAGCACATCGCGAAATCCCAGCGGGATCGACGATATTAGAGCTCGGGTCACGACAATGCTCGTGCGGTTCAGCAGCACCGGCGATGATGCGGTACACGTGTTCAAGGACACTGATTTCGCTGGAATCCGTGTCGGTTCAGCTGGTGCACGGTCACGGTTGCGACCTTGGCAGTTTCAGGCACCTCCGTTTTTTTGGCTGCGAACCTACGCGTAAAGGCTGACTTTGGTTTATTTTGGTTGATTTTTGTTTTTTTTTTGTTTTTTTGTTCTTTTTTTTGTTTTTTTTTTAATCTTTAATCGATCAATCGCGAGCTTGGGATGATCGTTCTGTTTTCTTATCTTGGTTTCGTACTATTTTCGTAGATTATAGCAAGTAGGAAGGAATGGTAATCTTTGTAGCATATTTTGTTAGTAAACGGGTTAGGCGATTGCCAGTTGATTCATCGCGAAGCTTTTCGCTTTTTCAGCACCAAGATGACGGGTTTATTTCGAAGAATTCTGTGATAAAAGGGAGCCAGCTTAGATGTTCAGAGTTTTATGGCTTATGGAAAGTTTGATAAGTAGAGAGTAAGTGGCGCAGGCGTTTTTTTCAAGCGAGCGCCTCGTGAAACCTGCTACGCGATATCCGGATCAGGTGCTGGTACGCAATTTACGGGACATAAAGGAACGATCGAGTGCAGAGCTCGTTCTTTGATCGAGCGTAAAGCGAAACAGGGCCGCGCTCCTCTCTAACGGATGAAAGAAGAGAAACAAATGGGACATTCTCGTATACAATAAGATCCAGTTGGTCGATGCGCGATTTAGATTCAGGAAAAAACTGTTTACGAAACCGAGCATGTATTCCATCGCGTCGCGAATAAAACGGCGCGTAAAAAATGCATAAATTAAAAATCTCAACCTTCGTTTCACTTTTACCCAAACTCTCCTCGAACCATCTTCATCGTCCAAGTTAATATCGTCCGAAACCCTGCCTCGAGGACACTCGATTTCACCAGAACCGAACAAAGCTATCCTAAAAAATCCTCAAGAAGCCACGTCTCCTCGAAGCTTCCTCAAAATCCTCGGTCCAGAAGCTCGGTGCTCCCAGTCGGGTCCCGTCGAAACGCGATTTCGTTCATTCACCCTCCGCACCCGTTACGGTGCTCGCCTCCCCCGCAATCCGCGTAGGAAAAGGTTGTGCGAGGGTCGACGGAACACAGGGTACGCGTGTGCGAGCGTGCGTGTCCAAAGCGTGTGGCTTCTACTTGTGGGAGGGCAGAGGAAGAGAGAGAGAAAGAGAGAGGAGAGAAAGGGAGAGTAAGAGAGAGTAAGAGAGAGAGAGAAAGGGAGAGTAAGAGAGGGTAAGAGAGAGAGAGAGAGCACATCAGTGGGGCGCACGTGCGTGTGCGTGAGGCAGGGGGGAGGCAAAGGGAGACGCAAGGGTGAACGCACTCGATGCACCGCGAGCGACGAAGAGGGAGAAGTCAGCGACGCGAAGTTGAGAGAGAAAGGGAGGAAGAACGTTAGAGAGAGGGACGAGAGGGAGAGAACGCAAGCCGGCGATCGTGAAAGTGAGGCGTAGCCATCGATCCGGCTGCGCTCGTGCGCCGAAACGGTAAATGGCCGTTCGGCAATCCTCTCCACCCTCCGCTTTCGGCTTTCGACTTCTCGATCCTCCAGCGTTTCACCGGTTTCGGGGAAACTTGGTCGAGCGACCGCTGGAAACGTTCGCGCGTCGCGTGGGATGGTCGGATCAAGCGGCTCTTTGTTTGGACGGTTTCTGTGATTTATTTTCATTAATCGCAACAGAGATTTGTTTAGGTATTCGGTTCGAGTTACGCGGTTCAGGGGTTGCGCGTTCAACAAGGGTGTAATTGGATGAGATTTCATTTTAATTAATTATCTTATTGCTTTTTATGCCACGGTCCAACTTGTGGTTGAGATTGAAATTACAAATTCCTGGAAGAATCGTGTAATTGGCTGCAAACTACCCGCTTATCGCTCGGCGCATCTCGCACGGCGCATCTCGCCTTGGCAAGCGTTAAATTCTCGACAGGTGTCACTTACACCGGTTGCGACACTTATAATTTCATTACGCGAGAGTTTAATCTGATATAATGCGTGTGGTGATACGCGTTCGCGTAGCTGGAACCGCTGCTCGCCGACACTTCGAGTAATGAGCGTTCAGCGGGCTCGGGTTAAGTAAATCAGCTGCCGAACAAAAGTTCTGTCGGATAAATGGGGCGCAGTTAAACCGATCTCGGCTCTGTAATTACCTGCTTGCTGTTTCTCGTTTGTAAGAGCGCCGGTTGCACCGTTTCAGTTCGAGTAAACGTTAAATAAGTTTTGGTGAACACGGATTCTGAAACAGTGGTACTCGTGACGCTTGAAAAATATTTAAGAAAGATGGAGGAATCGTCGATGGTCCTAAAGAAGTTCTCGTTTCGAGAGTTTGAACGACTCTTAAACGATAAATTAATGCAAGAGTGTTGCGCATTGTTGTCCCTATTAGCGATAATTCGCTTGCCGATTCTTCTTAAGTTGATATTGCAGTTAACAACGCGGCATCCGAAAGTAAAGCACGCGGCATGCGCTTTCCACGGTAAATATTTGCTCGATCAAGTGGCAGTTATCGTGGAGCTTCGTGTTACAGCTAGAATAGATGGTACGAATAAAGTGAAATATTTACTCTCGCCTCTGGTATGAGCGCGCTTAGAACGGTATTCCTTCTCGTGTAACGCTATCAGAAGTCGATTCGCGTGAAGCGTGCGCTCTAAACGCTGCATGTTCTTCTTCGATTCGATCCCTTCGAACATCGATTTCTTCGTTTCGGTAATTACGTTTCAAAAAAATGAAGAGCGAAAAGAAAAAAAAGGTATATTAAACGTTCGTTTGTTGCACACAATTACGAGACTTGTAATTACGCAGTTAATAAAGTTTCGACGGTGCATTGTTCCAACGATATTACGAACTTCTGTTGGCAATTATTTAACATAAAGGTCGAATTAACGTGTCACGGCCAGTTAAAAGATCAAAGCAACGTAAAATTTTTGTCGTTCACGGTAGAACGCGGCATGTTATCGAACAAAGCGTCGAGCACTTAAAATGTTCGATAACCGCGATTATCGTTAGCACCGCCTGAACGAAATTTCGAAAGCAATTCTCGTTTTCGTTAATCCGCATCGTCCGTGTTGAAACGTTTCGTTAGCTATTCGACAAGCCGGGTATCCTCGTAAAATAAATTTTACACGGTCGCGTGCGGTGCATCGCGAATGACTTGTCTCTTTGCGTTTCATTCGGTTCGTGTAACGGACAGTTGGACTTGATTCGCGACAGTATCTGTTGCGAAGCGAAGTATTTCAGACGTCAACAGCAATGTAGAAGGATTTTCTCCATCGTTCAAAGTATAATCTATCTCTTTTACGCGGATATCATTTTTTTGAAAACTACAATACTATAAAGACGCGCAAAGTCTGTGCAAACGATTAATAAATCCGTGATAAGACAAGTATACACAAGCGGAACAATTTCGTCCCTTATTTCAAACTAAAAACCCAAATCCACTCGAAAACTCTGAAACTGCATAAAAATTTGAATAACCACTGCTTCGGCACACAAATAAGTTCCACTGGAGCGTGTCAAAACTGCAACACCTAATCCACTTCTGTATCTCCATAGCTCGCGAAAGGTTGAACGGAAGAAAGCGCCACGAAACAATTTGCCCGGAGCGCGGAGTGTGCTACCGGAAACGCGCCGGTTCCGCGCGAGACGAGAGCGGTCCGGCGTTGGCTCACCAAACGGAAACGCTGTCGGTCGAGCGTTGCACGGTGTTGAACGGCGTAGGGCTCGTTATTATTCCGTCGGTATCTTGCGGACGATAAATCTCGTCCAGAGTTGGCGGTCGTTGGCGGCGGGATAAAAAGCGTTTTTCGCGTTTGCCCGGTGCAAACGGTCCGGTGAACGGGACAAAGGAACGGTTGGTCCAGTCGCTGCGTCCAGTCTCGAAACGTAAACGGCTGTTTGCTCGAGCCGTGGATGGTGATTAAAGGGGAATGGTATCGAGAAACGGCCCCCGTGTAAGTTCCGAATTCGAAAGCCGCCACCGTTCGCCCGTTCCTCTTCCACTCTCGGTAGCTAACTCTTTTGATTCCCGGTGCTCGAGTTCCTGCTGGTAATTAAATCCCGAGCTCCATCACTGGTGCTCGACTGCTCAGACCGCGCATAGAGGGAGAGAGAGAGAGAGAGTAAAGAGAGAGGGAGAGGAGAAGAGGGAATTCCCCGAGCTTTGAGCTCGCAAAGTCCGCGAACTATCGAACGCGAACCAATTACCGTAACTAATTAGCTATTCGAGCCCTCGAGCTTTGGAGTTCGCTAAGCTCCGTTAGCGTTGCCGGAAAGCATGCACCTCGAGTTACACGAGAAATGGCGCGCATCGTGGTTTGAAAAAAAAAAAAAATAAAAAAAGAAAATGTGAATACAGCGGAAGCGTAACCTTGCAATTTCTCACGACCTTGATCCAGCGTGTGCTTCGCGAACGTTTGTTTCGTTCGGTTTGGTTATTAGATGTGTACCGTGTTGAAAAGGGCGAGAACGGTGACACAGAATAAGCAGCTTTGCCGAGAGATAGTATCGTGGTTGGGGCTGGTGCTTGGAAGTTGGTCGTTCGATTAGGTGGAACAGTTGTTGCGTGATTATTGGTCCGCGTGCACTCTCGTTGAGAGTGTTTCAAGAGATATTTTCTCTACGCGGTCTTTAAGATAGCATGAAAGTATAAAGTGAAAGCATTTTTTTTTTTTCTGGAAAAGAGTAACGCGTGTAATTTAATTCTAAATCTTTCTGTTTGTGTTCATCCGGTGTTGCGAATTGTACGAAAGTGAGAGAGCTTTTCGGTGCATGTATGAATGCGATGTTTAAAAAATAGGGATTCTAAGAACGCGTCGAGTGGCGCCGGTGTATAAAAATGAGATTCTCAAAGGGCAAAGGGAGCACAGTGAATAGAAGTTTCAGCGTACCTTATAGAACCGAAACCGAGCGTTCCTAGAGAGAATGGGCAAGTATTTTCTTAAAAAAAAAAGAAAGAAAATAAGGAAAGAAAAAAAGAAAGAAAATGTTTAGAAAGAAACCAAAGGAAGCTCTTTAAGCTACAGAACTTACGTCAAACAACACCGAGCCGAAGCTTTCTAAAAATACTTCCTTCGATTGTTACGATTCTCTATATACGTACACCTAGAGCGCGTACAGTCGTTGAAATCGATGCTGGTCGAGCGTGTCGCAAAGTTTCTCCTCGGAGCGGTACCACGACGTTCACCGTTGACCGCGTGTAGCATCGATCGATACGATCGATTGGAACGAGTAATCGATCCAACGGAATAACCGAGCCGACTTCTTTTTCTCTTCGTTCGCTTCAGCTAAGTTTCATCTGTGCGCGGATCGATTCGTTACCGATTTCTGATTCGAAACAGAGAGACGTGCCCGTGGAAACCTCGATTCCGTAGATCCATCCGTGCGATCCGTCAAGGTATTTGGCAAAGCTAATACCGCGCGGCCTGTTCAAATTAACCGAGACAACGTTAAGCCCCTATTTGACTAGCCGACAACCGAGTATATTCGTTCGAATTAATCTTCAGCCGATAGCGAAACTTTGCCACGCGCTTATTGTTGTTGCTCCAACGATCCTCCGGATCGTTTGTACAGAAATGACACGCGATTACGATCTATCTCGAAACTTCCTTGATCCACGATTACGTGATTCGTTAGTTGATTTCTCTCCGATCGAGCTACTATCGCAACCGGGCAGGAAACGAACCGATCGGATCGATCTCGAACGAGTTTTGCCACGGACAGCCGTTCCGCAAAAGTTTAAGCTCACTGGACAGTTTACAAGGGAGAAGGCTTGCTTGTAACTTACGAGGGTTGGGTAGAGTTTGAAACAGAAACGTACTTCCTGTGGTCTGTAAACTGTCTGAACATTGAATACCTGAATGGTTAAGGAGTCGGGGAGATTGGTCCATTAAACTTCGTTCTGTTCTATAAATCTTTCCTCGCTGCGACGAGATAGATACATTTTCTCAACGTTCGTTCAATCGAGCACGAAATCTTTGTCCCAACACGAAACGTAAGTTTCATTTGATATTCCCGATCGAAAAAGGAGCCCTAAAAAGGTGGCAATCGTAGTCGGCGATCGGTAAATCTCGAAACACACGGCCGTTACTGCTACAAAAACTTATGCGAATACTCCCGGCGAACGACTATAGGTTTTCAAGCGTATATCGCGCGTACATAGGGAAGCGGCGAGGTCGTGCACGAAAAAGAAGCAGTTCCGCGAGAGAGGAAGCTGCTTGCTGCATAAAGAAGCGGTACAAGCGGGGCGTGCGCGGCCGGTGCCAGGAGAACGGGGCAAAGATGAAGAGGAAGGAAGAGAACGAGAAGGCGGAGGTGAACCCCGGCGAAGCCGTAGCAATAAAGTGTGTCAGAACTCGGTGGCGTTCCACCTTCTCTTCTTTTCCGCCGAGCTGCTATAAAGTCGCCCGTACGCCTCGAGGATATGCCTTTGGCAAACGTTGCGCGAGTATTCGTCCGAAAACACGGCTGCGATGAACTTATCGCGGTGGCGAAGGAATAGCGGTGTATCAAGCCTCTTGATCGAACGAATATTGTGAATTTGGTGCTTAAAATTTTTATCGTTTATCGAAAGATGTTTTTTCGACGATAAGAAGGTTAGAGCGTGGCGGTTGAGAAAGAATTGAGAAAGGTTGAGAAAGAATGGCCGGCGTGTGCAAACTCGGAATCAGTTTCGCGTTAAACGTCCAATTAATTCGATTTCCCTTTCGAATTTGCCACAGCAACTGAATGGGCTGCCAACTTTTCTTCGATTTCGGTACGATATTCTGGAATATCATTTCCAGGAAAACGAAAAGGAAAAAGAGCATGGCGAGAGGTGTGCGGTTTACGCGCCAATCGACAGTATTGTGCTCGATAATTAGTTTTCGGTCGAGATCGTACATCGCAATTGGCAGAGAACAATGCAGCGTTGCAATTGTATTTAATAAAATTTGCCTGGCCAGTTTTATCGCGTGTACCGATGCGAACGTTTCTCTCTTGTCGTCGTTTCAACCACGATTCTTTCCTCTGTATTCGCTACTTTTTCTTTTCTTTTTCGCCTCTTTTCTTTGTTACTTCGCTCGGATATTTCTCGTAATTTTTTCCCCGCACTCTTTTTCGCCTCCTCTTTTTCTCCTTCTCTCTTCCATTTCATCGTACGTAATACGCGCGCACCGTTCGCGTTCTACCCTCCTGTTTCCCTTGTTCCACCGGCACCGATCCTCTTACCCTCTCGTTTTCCCATTCGCGTGCAAAATGTACGTTTATACAGAGTCGGATGTAGTTTAACTAGGTGTCAGTGTGTAACGTGTACGGTATACGGAGTGCAGCCGGGCGAACGGTAAGATCCACTCGGCCAGACCATATTTTTCTTCAGAAATGCGACGCCATCTCCGCCGCCTCCTACGTTTCGTAACCTCCGCCTCCCAACGGCCACGACGGCGTAGCTGCTGGAACTCACCGACAAATTATTAACGTTCCCATCGGAGGCCAGCTTCTCCCCTTCTACTTCGACTACGTAAAATTCCCCGGGTTGAAAGCGATTTAAAAAGACGACAAGTTTGCAGCTCCCCTCGGAATAGGGTTTAATCTTCCAGGAAGTTTCGCGGATTAAAGCGCCGGATCCCTTCGGCCCTGGCTACTTCCTGCTGGCGGAAACGGCTTCCAAACTGCTGGAATTCTTGCGTGGATCGTTTTCTGCAACTTTTTAACGCAATAACAGTATCGTCGAAGCTTCTTCCACCGAGTCGGAGCAATCTGTTGTTTTATCCTTTCGGGCGCGTGGCGCGGTAAACCCGAACCCTTGGGGTTGCGGTTGTTTGCTCCGGGCTTAAGGGTCAAGGATAATTAAACGTCGAGAATACAGAGGTTTTATACAAGGTGCGTTTATTCGGTGAAAAAAATGTTCGGTCCAACGGATTTAGATTAATTGTTTTCTTTCTTCTTCCGCCCTGGCATGGCCTTTAGAATACACGAGCTTTTTTAACCCTCGACTCTTTGACTTTTACCGCACCTTTCGATCTCTCTGCGACCTTTCGTTGCCTTGCCACGCCGTCGTGCTCACGCCCACGATCATCAACCGAACCACTCGAAATGTTACGCATCGATTTCGATGAAATTCTCTTAACATATAAACCGGCGCAAAAACCTTTGACCTATGTGTGGCAGAATTTAATAGAGTATCGGCGTGCACAGCCACGAGCGCCGAAACAGTAACACCAACTCATACCGAACGTATCGGTTGAAGTTTCTAATAAGCAACACTCTCAGGTGTCAAACATCTGGCACCCACTAACCGCCTGGAAACCGTTTTAGAAAGTCGCGCAACGATTCGAGAGCTTTTACCCTGACAATACCCGAGCATAAACGATCCCTTTCGTACAGCGAAACATGATCTAACGATAAATAAACTCGCATCTCCGATCGAGAGAGGAGCAACGAATCGTAGCATAAATTCTACATACTGTAGAGCAAGTTCGTCGCTGCCGGTGGAATATTTGTATTCGCGTCTCCGGTGGAAAATATTCGGTTCCCGTTAGAAAATTTCTCGACTGGTTGTAGAGTCGGTCGTGTACAGAAGGGAGGACAATTCTTTGGGATACGTACCCGAGGAAAAATGCGGTTCGAGCAGCGGTTATAACGTGAGCCGCGTTGTAACCGACTTATACGATCTATCGTAGCAGCCGGCGACCACGATGACGCTTACGCATCGATTTCCCGTCAGAAACTTACTTACTGTACGTCGGCGTGGTTAACTGCGACGACTGAGGCCAGGCCACGACTGCTAAACGACGATGACGACATCGCGGAGGCAAAAGAAAATTGTCCTAAACATAGCGAAACGCCACGTAATTGAAATGTTTGCTTGATACTTGCTAAAAGGGACGTTTGATTTGTTCAGTTTCGTTTCTGTCGCGCTGATCGTTAATTGTATACCGTTGTAAAATGGAATCGTACGGTGGACAATAGAAATTGTTTTCCAACAAAATTTTGGTATATATTGACCACTGGTTATACTCGCTTTTATTTGCTTTTCATCGGTGAACGGTTCATCGGACGAAATACATATTATGTAACGAATTTCCATCGGATTCGGTCGTTCTTGTCGGTGACACGTACCGTGGAAACGATCCCGTTGGGAACGCGTTACGTAAGGTTTTAGTGGGTCAAAGTCGGTCGGGGTTTTGGGTTCGGGTCGATCAGTTTGAACAGGTAGGTTATGGTCGTACGATACGATTATTAGGTTTGCCGTGCGAAGCCGATACAGTTCCGTAAAGATTTTATATCTATGCGCGTCGTATCGAACTGACGTTTCATAATAAATTTATCAACGTTCCGGATCACGTTTTGCTACGATAAATATCGTCGCGTTGCGAGCTGATATTTTTTTAAAACGATCTTGGAACCATGCTCTTAAAATCACGGTTGTCGTTGATTCGTGAATAACATCGTGCTAAAAGCACGCAACAATTTGCATACCCGATATCAGAGCACTAGTTATCCGAGTTTCCTTGCGAGTATTGGTCGCGTGTACATTAATCGTCGTATCGACTTCGCTTTAGCGAGGACACGCACGAGACGAGCCGGTGAATCAACGATTGCGTTCATCCATCGTTAGTGCTCGATACCCTTTTCTTTGAGTTAATTATCGGTGATGGACGCCAGCTTGGTTGGCACTAATCGTTATGGATGACCGCGTAGAAATCGGTTCTGTCAACGACGAGGAACGAGTAGGCGCCGAGTTTACGTACCGCTTAGGCGTTCGTTACGCTAAACCAGACGCGTCTCGATCGTCTCTTCATTTCCCACTGTTCTTACTCCTTTCCTATCTTCTTGATATTAAATCGTTTCGTTGTTACTTTTATTTTTTATTTTTACTCGTTTGAATATTCATCAGAATCTCGGTATTCTTTCAATTACCACGACGAACGATCGATTTTATCCGAAACCTATTAAATATTCAATAATCGCGTCAATTACGCTTTACCTACGTTGTGTTCAACCTCAGTTGCACAGTTCCATTGAATAGAAGAACTGGTTTTCACGAAACACGATACCGTCCATTCAATTCGGTTCGAAATAAAATAAAGAATCTTTCATTCACCGAATGAATGTTCATTAACGATCGCAGCAACCTTCCGCCCACGTGTAATTCTCTCTGCCTCGGTGATTCAGCGATTTCCATGACGCTTTGCGAGCAAATTAACGTCGCTTGCTTTTCACGTCGATAAGCACCGGCGAACAACGATTTCGATGGTATTAAAGGTCAGAACGATTGCAAGGGACGCGCGAAAGTTAATTAACGATCGAAGATGAACGCTGTGGCCTCGAGTCGGGTCGCCGCGTGCTTTCGAGCGGAATCGTTCCGAGGCTCTTAAGCAAAATTAATGAAAAATCGATGCAGACCAAAGCACACGGTTGTTGGGTCACCAACGTGAATTCCGTCGACGATTAGACGCGTCATTCTCCGCTCATTTTGGTCAGCTCGCTTCGAACGATATTATTTATAACGAAGTATGATCGTTAAAATGCCTTTGGTCGTTGCGGTATGTGTTTGGTTTGATGCAATTAATCGGTACTCCGATCTTTGGTTGGGACCATGAAAAGAGAGAAGGTTTTCTCCAAAGAACTTCGAATCTTGGAGCAAGTTTCGTGACAATTTATGGTTTCGACGCGTTATTAGCGTACTTTTAATGCGACCTTGCACGCTTGCAGATTTACGGCTGCTTTAACGTTTCAATTTGAAGCCATTAATGGGCAATTAGCGCTCGTCAGGGTTTATAGGTCGAGCAGGCATCGTTCGGGCTTAATCTGTGTTTTATTGTCTTACGTATGAAATTACATTCTTTCCGACACGTATCGTGCCGTTATTTCCTTTTCATATGCTCTTTCTTTCCGTATTAATCTCTTTCGTTTCGAGTCGTAAAACAATTAAATACGTTAAACGCATCCCTTGATATTTACCCAACTAATGAACAGATCTCCGCTCAATGTGATTATTCAACGCGTCGCGCGACAATAAAAGCGATTTGTTTCGAAGAGAGAAGTTGGTTAATGGAAGAGTTTCGACCGGTAGTTTCGAATAGAACAGTAGGTCAGATCGCTTTCTATAGAAGGTGCGCGCGTGCATCGTTATGAGGTATTCAGGATCGATAATGGTTGGAAACACACGGCGCACATCGATAACAATGTGTGGCCGGGACTCGAATTATTTATTGGATCGTGACGGATTTTTAATGCACGCGAAATCCAGGTATACCGCTCGCGCACTTGCCTCTTTGTTTTATTTATCGGGACTCGGATGACTGGAAATCGGTGAATAACGAACACCCTTTTTTCAGGTTTTTTTTTTTTTTTTTTTTTTTTTTTTTTTTTTTTTTTTTTTCGTTTAATTATTTTCAGATAGTTTGCTCGCCGTTGGGCATTTTTTCGTCGATCGTTATCGATTAAAGTTTCTGGTTTGTTTTCGTGGTTTTTGAATCGCGCAAAAATATGATTGATCTTTGGTTTATTCGTGTTTTTTTTTTTTTTTCGTTTAATTATTTTCAGATAGTTTGCTCGCCGTTGGGCATTTTTTCGTCGATCGTTATCGATTAAAGTTTCTGGTTTGTTTTCGTGGTTTTTGAATCGCGCAAAAATATGATTGATCTTTGGTTTATTCGTGTTTTTTTTTTTTTTTTTTTTTTTTTCTCTCGTTGAATTATATTCAGAGAGTTTGCTCGCCGTTGGGCATTTTTTCGTCGATCGTCATCGATTAAAGTTTCTGGTTTGATTTCGTGGTTTTTGAATCGCGCAAAAATACGATTGAACTCTGGTTTACTCGGGCACGTTTGTATCTTTGATTTAACATTTCCATTTCGAATCATTAGTTGCCGCTCGAGGCTCGTCGAGTTTATTTTTTTACCGCGCGCGGATTAAACTTTGATACTTAGTTTCAACGTTGTATTTCCTCGATTTAAATATGAAATTTTCACGGAACGATTAAACGGATAATAAAATCGGTAAACACAACCGAAATAAATCGTTCCAATAAAATTGTTTCAGCTCACCTAGCATACGGTTGGCCAAGAATTAATTAAGTTTCACTCTCGTGTAACACGCTACAGACATTACCATTTCCTCGAGCACACAGAAGAGCGAGTCGGCCGAGCTAACAGTACTCGTTTTATAATTCCCCTGTATTAAATCCCGAGACTCTCTAAAAAGATGTCCCCTCGAGCCGGTTTCCGACGACAGCCATGAATTTCTCGGTTCGCTGGCGAGGATCTCGAACGGTTTTCCGTCGACCGTGTCGCGATCGACCAAATGGAAACGGAATCGAACGAGGATCGTCTTTTAAGGAACAGCTGTGAAGCAAGGAACTTCGACGCGTTTACACGCGATCGGTGATAATTCAATATTCGAGATTCGCTTGGCACGATTTTTCGTACGCGAACGCGGATTAGTTGGAACCCGGTTACAAGAAGAAGCGGGCCGGGATAAATTGTTCGACTTCCGGTTCGACGTGGCCGAGAAGAAGGGCAGAGGGAGGCGGTAGGCAGAGAACGAGGTCGAAAGGGAGAAGGAGGAGGAGGAAGGCAGGAGGACGAAGGCAATTGAGACTGGCGACCGCTAATAGGGAGATTAATTCGCTGTCTTCTCGCTTCACCTCTCTGCCTCTCTTTTCTTCTTTCACCTTTCGTATTCTCCTCGTTTCGCCACCCCTCTCCGAGCCGTTTTCCCATTTGCCCCCGACTAGCGATGCACCTCGAATGCGTTCCACGAACATCTCTTTCCTACTTCTTTCCTCCTCGCTGTTGGTCTCTGTTTCCTCTCCTTCCTCTATTTCCTCTCTTTCTCTCCTGTTCGTTTCCCACAGGATACGACCGGATTGCAAGAGCGGGAGAAACCGATTTATCAGCCATTAAGAATCGAAGCGGTTCCGCGTTTAAATTGGAGAGGTTAACTGCAGCCTCTCGACGTCGCAGCATTCGTCCCCTATTTGCGAAATAGGAAGCGAAGTCTGGACGAATCGAGGGGGAGCGTTTGACGATCGACCTTTGTCCTTTTGCGCTTCTCGTGCTTTATTGCGCTATCGTTTCCCTCGTGCACGTTCTTCTCCTCGATACTCGTCACGGTCTTTGTCGTCCTGATTGTCGTTGCGGTTTGTTCGCGTTACCAATAATTGCATATTACGTATTATTGTCGGCATCGAGCAAAGATTTCGCGATTCCGTAGAGTTAATTGATTCTTCGATATGTTTCGTACCGATTCACCGATTAAATTCGAAAGGTTAGACGCATCTTCGACGAAGAATCCCCGGTGCATTCTCCTATTGTTCGGGGAAAGGAAAATGTTCGACGGAGATTGTCCGAAGACGTACTTCTTCTGTCTCGTGTTTTGTTTTGCAGTAACGAAGCTGTTTCGTGTATCAGATAAGTCCCAGGATAATTAGTTCCTATACGTATGTTTATCGTAATTAGGGGAACCTAGCAATTTGATAAACCATCGGATACGTGGGTTCTTCTTTGTTCGGAGGCCCTCGTTAATAATTCTTCAATGGCGAACATCCGATTTAAATTTCAGCCTAACTTTCTCTATTCTCGTTATACTCGATATAATAACTGCAGCGCACGCTTTCGATCGATCAAAGCACTCGATCGACAATCGTGAATAGAGTCGCGAAAAAAGAAGGAATGAAAAAAAAAAAATCGAGCATCATTCGGTTGGGGAAAATGAGAAGAAACGGTCAGTTCGTGTGGACTATGGCCAGAATGGGAATTTAAACCGTTCGTGGCGTACGTATTCTGGAAAATAATTTCCGCGAAGGCTCGTAACTCGTCCCAGGGAATCCCCGGAATAGGATTCGAGGGCGTCGTCGAGAGGAAGCGAGCAACGGACGAGGTTCGATTTCACCTTCGAGACGATTTGTGTCTCGCCAGTTTCTGGCGCCCGAGCAAAGAGAACGCCCGGTGTTCGATAACAGTCGTTCGTTCTCCCCTGACCTGTGCTTCTCCGTCGAGAGTCGAATCGCTTTAATCGCCACCCCCGGCATCGTTCCGTCTCCACTCGTAGTCACGCTATCGGCTCTCTTAAATTCATTTCAATTTCACCCGACCCGATCCTTAAGCTTCTTCGACTTACCGGCAAAAATGTTTTCCTAATTTTCCGAACCGGTTATATCCCGGCTGTTATCGTAGCTCCGAGCGACACCAGCCAGCTAGGGAAAACTTTCCTGCGCGGCAACCGTAAAAATCACTGTGTCGACGAGAAGTTGTTTTTGTCGAGCAAGACACTCCGGACTCTTCTTCCCTGGATCTCCCTCGGCCGAGTTTGCTCCAGTTTCTCGTCGCCGCCGCTGCAGTTACTTGGTGGTGTGTTGTCGACCGACCGTCGGTTGGTTCGCCGCGAAGCACGTCGTTAGGCCGTTCGACCCTCTGTATTCGTTCCACGGGAAATTCACCTCTATTCACCGGCGAACCGGTTCTCCCTCGTGGGCTTATCTGCCACAGCCAACGATTCGTATCGCAACGGTGTCGAAGAACGCGTCTCGAATGGCCGAGAATGAGGCTCGAAGGTGGCTTTTGTTCATTTCGATCGACATCGATTGGTTCGTTCGGTGAAAGTTCGAAGAGGTCGTTCCCAACGAATGGAAATTTCGCTTCGGAGCGCGTTTACGCGTTGAAATACGTGTAATATCCGGTACAGGTGCAGGCTGAGTGGGTATTAACACGACGGGAGCCTGTTCCGAGAGTGGCGCGAAATGGATTCGCAGAATCTACGCGGGGAATCTCGAGGCGTCTCGTTTAGGAACGAGTTATTCAAGAGGGCCGACCGCAGGGGTACGAGATACCACCTCCCGTAAGACGCTCGTTTTCCTCATTATCATACAACTACATTCCGGTTATTGTGTTGCCGTAATTACGGTCAGTTACGCGCGGCCAGCCGGAGCGCGTAAATAATTGCGCAATTACGGGGGCCGGGAACGCGCGCGCCTGTTTTACGAGTCCCTTTCTTTTCGCGCCCGTTGAATCGCGATTTTCAGCGCGCGAAAAGTTGAGGGACGAGAATTACTACTAACGAGAACGGGCAACGATACGTCTGTTTCTCATGTTTATCCAACTTTATGGAATTTTTAATAACAATGTATGCAAAATTTGTTTATTTTCTATTTAAACGTTTAACAGCATTCTTCTATAACCAAACTACAAATCCTATAGAACAATGCTTGGGAATTTTTATCACACTTCATCCGTCACCCAACTTCTTCGACAATTTCTACTTATGTATTAAGAAAATTATCCTTCGTGACCAGATAAACTAATTCACGTCCCAGCCATTTACACAACATCGACTAGAACCCACGATTCATTTCTTGAAACCCCTATTTCAAAAGAAACGACCAGTAAAACCTACAAACAATACAATTTCGTATTTCCTTCCACGAAGTACTTGGAAGAAAAGATCGTTTCCAGGAGAGTCGGTTGCTTGGCAATTTTCGCTGTTCCGTGGAGCGTGTCGTATCCCTGGAAGTATCCTGCGAAATTTCTCTCTTTTCATCCACCATTGAACCCGGGAGCCACGGTATCGATAATGTCAGTCGATCAATCGGCTCGTTTCTGGTTGCGTCATGGAGCCGGAGTATCAGGGAAAGACGACCGGCCCGATGTCCCGTGGCAGCGAACGCGGTAAAGAGCGGTTTGGCTACGAGGCCTTAATTAGCGTTCCCGACAGGTAGGTACCTAACTGTAGATTTAAAGGCAGACCCGTTGATCCCAGTCCGTGGGTAATGAACTCCGATGCGCTTGTTGGACGGAGCGAGAGAAGAGGAGAAAGGGATCGAGGGAGGACAAGAGCGAAGGAACGATGAAGAAAACGAATTTGAAGAAGACGAAGAAGGAGAATAGGGGAACGGAGAAGAAACACAGACGAAGAGGCTGAAAGGTGGAGCAAGATAGGGTGGTATCATCGGTGGGACGAAGGAGAAAGTCGCAGCGTGGGTGTACCAAGAGAGAGGAAAGAGGAAGTTGCCGGAAGCGGATCTTGCGATAGGGTTAACGGTATTAAATCGTCGCTCGTTGTCGTTGCGTCACCCGTTTAATGGGCGAACCATACGTCCGACTCATTTCGACGACCCGTCTCGACGACGCTGTTCCATCGTCGTGCTCGAGACACGGAGGGTGTTATTGGGTCAAGGTCGAGGCCTTCTCGGCCGTGACTCTTTGGACAAACGTGTATCGAGAAACACGCGGCCATTTCCGTTCGACTTGCTCGCTTACTCGCTATCTTAGTCTTTTGCTTGCTCGGTTGTTGTGCGCAGGGATTGTGGTCGAGAGAATGAATTCAAGTGGGCAGTTGCTTTTTGCCGGAGCTCTGTTCACCGGCAAGAAAAGCTGGTATAGCGGTCCGCTGATGGACGTTTACTGTGCACCGAGAGAGCCGGATGGCTTAGTTTGGAGCGTGTTCGTTACGTGGTCGTTGAAAAGTTGTTTTTACACGTGGAATAGGGGCGTTATGGGTTTAAGCGATGTCAAAGTCGAAATCGTGCAGCGTTGGCGAATCGATGAACGTTGATAGAGAAGGAAAGGATTAGGTGTACGTATTCTGAGAATGGCTACGTGAAAGAAAAAACGAACAAAAAATAGTCGGCTCGACACGAAAAGTGTTTCAACACGTTGATACGTGGCCCGCGCCATTTTCGAGCCGGGGCGAACACGAGTCGCGTGATCCTTGATAAATAAAAACGTGGTCGTCGACCGTTCTTCGTGAAACGGTTATTTCATGGATTAGGGAGCACGACGCGCTCCACTATAAGCAGACCTTTAATTTAGATAAACGATCTCGGGGGGGCTGTCTCGAAACTTTGAAAAGTTGCTCGTCGAACTTCTCTGTTCGCCAAACTTCTCGGCTGAGCGAATCGATTGGCGACGAGCATATAGATAATAGACGTTACAGCGAGCGGTGAACTTGTTACAAATAATTACGAGTTCGTGTAACTTGACACAGAGTGTTTTGAAGCGATGGAGATTCGATTCGGATGATACTGGGTGATCACGAGTCGATGAAACGATTACCGAGGTTCAAAGTAACCGTCTCCGAGTCCGTCAAATTAATTACGGACCATTCAGAGTCCATAGGATCCGATATAGATGAGTTAAGACCTTTAGGAGACGATGCAAGCATCAGACTTCGGTCTACGGAAGCCGGTACAGATAGTTTTGGGACTTGTAGGATGCTAACAACTTACACGTATATTTTGAGACTTTGGAATCCTGGAACTCCGGAAATCCTAAAGATTCTGGAAACCCCGAACACCCAAGGAACCTGGAGTCCCATAAATTCGCGGTGGACTAGGTTTGTTATCTTATGAAATAATTTTCTGCGTTAAACGCAGTATCTTTAATGTTTCTTCTGGTAAAATTAAACGCGTCGCATCATCCGTTCCTCGTCGATTGATCGAATCGCTTTATTAAAAATTTGCCAAAACATGTATGCCAAGGAAAGCGAGTTGGTTTCGAATTGAAGTTTCAAAGTATTGTGGGAATGGTAAGACTGAGGTAAGAATGTTTAGTCTGGAGTGATAGAGGTGTGAATAAAGAGTGTTTGGGACAGTGTGATCGAAGTGCGAGAGACGAGTGTTTGGGCCGAGCGATAGAGGTGCGAGAGACGAGTGTTTGGGCCGAGCGATAGACGTGCGAGAAAAGAGTATTTGGACCGAGTGACAGGGAATATCGTGTGACCGAAGAGTTTCTGNCACCCAAGGAACCTGGAGTCCCATAAATTCGCGGTGGACTAGGTTTGTTATCTTATGAAATAATTTTCTGCGTTAAACGCAGTATCTTTAATGTTTCTTCTGGTAAAATTAAACGCGTCGCATCATCCGTTCCTCGTCGATTGATCGAATCGCTTTATTAAAAATTTGCCAAAACATGTATGCCAAGGAAAGCGAGTTGGTTTCGAATTGAAGTTTCAAAGTATGTTTATCGTGCAGGAAACTTGTCGCGCCTGCTCGGGTCAGGGACGATTCTCAGCCGCGATAAACTCTGACGAACGAACAAGCAAGAGTGTATTCGGGTTGCCGGAGAAACACACCGGACAAAATTGTTTCACTGCACAGCGTAACGTTGCAATTTCGGGCTGAATCGAGGACAAGCCCATTGCGAGAGTTGGAGATGTTTCCTTCTTGGGGACTATTTCGGTTATTCTGCTAAACAGCGGGTAGAATCGAGAACAAGGAAAGCAGAAAGAATAATGAAAAATAGCGAGCGCAGCGTTGAAATTTGGAATCAACGCGGAGAGAATTTGGAAAAAATCTATGAGGCAATCTTTGTGTGCCGCAAAGCGAAAAAACGATCGCGACGATTGCAAGTGCCATTAAAAAATTAATCGAATTGATGCAGCTCTGGAAAGCATGAAAACGGGTCACAGCGTAAACAGAGATTGTAAACGTGCGAAGAATGTTCCGTTCTGTGAAAGTATCTACTACCCTGGTATTTTCATCAACCGAAAAATGAACAAAAATAGAACAGGACGACGCGATTGTATTGCATTTCTCTGTCTCTTTCGAAGCTACCGAGGGGTAATAAATCCTGCGGGAAGCTGCACATGTACACTGCTGAATTTGCATTCGGTAAAACAAGGTTGAGCTGGATGTAATTATTAATACGGTGAGGTACGAACTTGGCGGAGTTTCATTTGTTTAATCAGAAACTCCAATCCGGGGACCATTGATCGTCGTTTGCACTATTTACATATTCCTGCAGTTGTAAACCACTTTTGTTTAATAAACATACTCGTTAAAAAAAACAAAAAGAAAACAAAGAAAAGAAAAACACAAAAAAACACAAAAAAACACAAAAAAAAAAACCAAAAAGAAAGAAAGAAAAAGAGGAAAAGTCTGCGAGTCCAAATTCAACCCCTAGAAATTTTTCCTCGCTGTACGTGAATGTTACTCAACCGGCAAACTGTAGTCGAGCAGAGGGACGCGGAGGATCGAGGTATCTTTCCGGAACAGTTAACCCTCCCAGCGGAGGACCTCGAGAACTTTTTACTCCAGGGCTATCGGGGTCGAAAGTCGATCGACTTCTCTGCTCCGCTTGACTTATCGGGAAATTTCGTCGCGGCGTTCGCGTCCATTGAATTAAAGGGGCCGGTATTCGACGCGGAGGAGAGTCTGGTGAAAAGGAAACACGGGGCAAGAGGGGATTCGAAGTTACTTCGGTTGGCATGCAAGCACGTAAGGTAATAACACGAGCGTCGGTGGCAGCAGTTTCACCACGGTATTGTGGTGACGAGTAAGGTCGCCGATGCTGCTGGTGGTTGTTGGCTATGCCGGTGATGGCGGCGCGAAGCATTCCCTACTCCGAACGACTCGAGGCAACCCCCTGTGCCACCCCATACCACCAGTGTTCTCTGCACCACGCTCAAATCCCGCGATATTGTAGCCTGCCGCGTCCTCTTCCATCATTTTCTTTCTTTTTCCGCCCTTCGATCTCCCCTCTCGTTCCTTTCCAACCTGTCCTTTCTCGCCCTTGCTGCTCCTCGTTCCCTTAGAAACTGCTTTCGTCTAGCAAACGCGTTCGTCCTTTCTTCGCGCTCTCATTGCTCTCTTTTCGTTCCTGGGACCACTTTGTTCGAGTCTGTCGGATTATTGCGGTCACGGAAACACCAGGGGAAGGAAGCATCCTTCTGCTGTATTCGCGCGTCTCTGTTACACCATGCCCCCGGGAGCTGCCTTTCATCCCCTTTCGATGTGTACCGTCTGCTCTGATATCCGGATCTTACGCGTACACAGACGCAG
The DNA here is from genome assembly GCA_019453375.1 of Ctenoplectra terminalis. Taxonomy (NCBI): domain Eukaryota; kingdom Metazoa; phylum Arthropoda; class Insecta; order Hymenoptera; family Apidae; genus Ctenoplectra; species Ctenoplectra terminalis. The sequence continues at coordinate 396,474 of SMSQ01018070.1, forward strand.
TTTGAGTATCAAGCGTCGATACTTTTGACTACTTTACGGTGTATCGTTCGTTATGATTTTTTGATGGATATGCGTTTAAATGAAATCGTTTGGTTACTCGTGTGATATATATATTTTTTTGTCTGTTGCAGGTAAGTGTTTCGTCATCATTGAAGATTGAGTTACCGTGGAACAAGTAGTTGTAAGTCAATCATAACGATATTTATCTCTTTTTTCTTTTACATCGTTCGTTCAACATTGTCACAGTTCTAGTTTTTGCTATATGTAAATTAAGAATGAAATTTATCGCTGAAATAAATTTGTTGTCCAGTCATCGCAACGGGGTTAATAATCTTGTTACGTAAAACTGGATCTTTCGAAAGAGACTTTACAATAGTTAGGAGAGAATTGGTAGTAATGAATCAAGGGAATCGAACCCTCGCGTTTGAAGAGAACACGGAAGCGAAATAATGAATCGTGACTCCATTGACATCAGCATCGCGAAGAGATGAGTAGCGAGGTGAAAGTCAAGCGAAAGCGAGCGCAGGGCGTAAACGTTACGCGAGGTCGTACAAGGCTCCGTTAATCTCTCGAGACGGGGGCGTACCACGTGCGTGCGAAATAATAATATACACCACGAAACGGCATTACGACTCTCGCGTGCTTAACTTACGAATACCGGGAGTCTGATGTAACAACAAACGCCGCTGTGCACTTTGAGCCGTGTTCCCATCGCCTTTCACGCGACCCCTTTTAATTGCCACATTCTCTCGAGATTTTTGAAAAAGTTGATTAAAAGGCTCAGAGCGCGAAGTTGTTCTGTCACAAATATTAAGTTTGCAGCAAACTCAGATTAAAAGATATTCTTCCTGCGTCTTTTATTAAACAACCGTGTGCATCGATAATATTTTTTTCACTATTTTTTTTTAGCATATCAAAGTAATTGTTTTACGCAAACAATAACTCGGTTTTCACGAAAATGTCTCCTTGCTCCTTAATTATCTCTTAAAACTCTGGATTGCTATTTTTAGAATTTTTTTTGCAATTAGTCCGTTACTCTTTAATCGTGTACCTATCGAGACAGGATTTTCTAAATTAGTTTTTAAATCCTCCACGAGGAAGATTGTGGTATTACGTTCTACTGTCGTGCCAGTACACCGTCGGTAGATACTCTGTTTACAATAATTATTAGCTATTCCTGCTACCACAGTGAAAAAACTATGACTCGATCGTAACTTCTGCTCCGATAAGAAAAAGAAAAATCCGATTACAGAGGGTTAAGTTTATTTTCAACGCGGTGCTTAGATAAAATCGACAAACAACCCTTGAAACAAGAATCGAAAGAGATTTAAAGTACCCGTCAAAGCTGACGGAATTAATTCGCTGAAATGAATAGCGATAAAAAACCGTCCCGTCAAAGAGACTCTTTTTTTAAATATGATCTCGAGCCAAGGCGACTCTGGCTCGATCATAGAGCTCGAAACGGCGGGACTCAATTGTATCCGATCGAACGAGCCGGGCGGCATCGAGAGCGACGCGGTTACATCTCGATCGGCGGAACGTGGTCCCGTTTTTGTCTCAGCCGTCGACAACCTTCGATTTCGGATAACCATTAGACCGCGTCTGGCCGAGCTTCTTTCATCGAGTGTCCTTCGACGATAGATCTCGCTTTTTTTGCCGCATTGCTTGCTCGATAGGCGAGGAACAGCGAGAAATCGTGGTACGTGAAGGGAATCGTGATGTTTCGTGATGTTTCGTGTCGAAAATCACATTCGATACGCGATACCTCGACGAGGTTTGCCCTGTCGTTTGGAGGTGTGCACATGTGTATTCTCATTCATTGGTAGTCTCTCTGTTTCACGATCGTCCTTCGTGGACGATAAGGATCGTGCGCGAGCGAGCGAGCGCGAGGTCTCGACCGCGGATGCACGAGAACCATCAGGACTGCCAGGATGACGACCGTTAAGGACGAGGACATTGAACCTCGCGGCGTACGGTGCTCCCCCTTTCGCGGCAGCCGCGGTTCTCATTCTTTTCTCTCTCTTTCTGCCTGCTCGATTGTCCGATGTTCCTCTCCGAAGGTTTCAGAGACTCTTCGAGGTTGACTTTTTTAAAGAATCGTTCAATTTTTTTTATTATTTAATTGCTTATTTGTTTTCAATAGGTAGCTCGATAGGTAGGACTTTGCCGAAGTCACGTTATTTTATGAAATTAAAATATCGAAGATAGATACCGAGAGTTAAATTTTTAGATTAAATTTTTTCCAGGGTTCGATACAATTTTTTAAATCGTTTAAAAATCCCGAAAGGTTAAGAAGTATGCTTACACATTTTTCTAAAACAATTTCGATTACCTCGGGTATCCGAGTTGAAGGAAAAATCGACCAGCATTCGAAGCTCAACAAGTTAACCGTTCCGTATAAATTTCAATCGCGCAATAATTCCTTCGTTCTTTAACGATCCTCCCCTTCCTCGTAATACAAATTACGTCGTCAAGAACGAGAAGAAAAGAACAAAACGAAAGTAGGGGGATGAAAGTTGGGGCGTAAGGGGTAAAGTCGAAGAAGGGTGGCGAACGAAGTGAGAAGCTCTGCCCTCGAGACACGTATCATGTTCGAACACACGCGTCCCGAGCATTCACGTCCGTGTCTCTCGTTATTGTGTCGCGTGAACCCTCGGCGACCATAGTCTGATGGGGTTTCAGGCGCCCCACGAACCATTCGACGCTCGTGTATCCCGCTTTCTCGTCAAGGGTCATTTCTTCGTCTTCTTTCCGACGTCCACAGCCTTGTCCCGACGATCGATGCGCGACAGGTTTCCGTCGCATGCTCGAACATTAATGCTTTTCTCGTCGACGTATAGATTTACGGCGCTCTCCGTTAGCCTTTACACCTGTCCGTTGCTTCACGGTGTCGTGGATCGATTGATCAAACGATTCCTTGGGCACCACTTTTTCGTTTCGGTCCTTCGATCTGTTAGAGAGATCGTTAGATCGGAATTGAACACGATTCTTCGGTTCCTTGAATAGATATTTAACGAGTTAGCAGGTGTAGCGATGAATTTTCTTCGTTATCAGGCTGTTCATATATATCTTTGCCTTTACGCTTAATCCTTTGCGCTACAAATCTTTTTTGTACGATTTATTATTAACTCGAACACGCTTTCGTGATTTTTATAAAACCATAGTGTGGTTGGAACGTTTTGTCTGTTTAACATTTTTTCTACTTCTATTGATATATTTTAATGTAAAAATGATGAACATTTTGTAGCAGCATCTGTAGAATTAAGGTACGTAGCTCGGCGAACAGAGCGCGAGGAATTAAATCGTCGTTCAATTTAGTTAACGATAGAAAGAAAAGAAAGAAAAAGATATAAAGATAAAAGGAGACCGTAACAAAGTTACAAAAACGTGAAAATCTCCATTCAGCTCGGTAGGGAATTTCGGGAATACCCACGCTTGGAAGATTTAATCGAGTGTTCAATTTTCCCCGTCGGACGAGGGTCGAATCAATAGCCTTATCGCGCAGGCATTGTCAGCGGGAAGAAGGCACCGCGCGGCCGGATGTTGGAGCGTCGTCAAAATTTCAAAGTTTATCGGGCCATGAACGTCAGCCCGAGCAGAGCGCGAAGACACGCTCCCGCTTTGTCATCGGCATCTAATTAATCTTGCTTCTCTCCTCTCAGGGCCCTCCCGCGGGTTTCGGCTCTCGTTCCGTTCGACGTTGAGTTTCAAGCTGCTTGTAAACTACTTGAAGGCGTCCCATAATGCTCGCGCGACGACGACGCCAGTCGACCGGGCCAGCGTCGCCGAGTCTCTTCGAGGGCTTCCCTTCTGTTAGACGTTTTCGTCGTTGCGCATTTTCATTTTGCTCGAGTTATCGCGACGAGAGGGAAGCAAAGAAGGATTATCGGTGTTTTGATAACAAGTTCAACTACGGAGTAATTTTCTACGTAACGATTTGTTTTTCTTTTCGATTGAATTCTTTGAAATTGATAGTGTGAAAAAAAAAAAAAAAGAAAAAAACAATCTGTCGAAGGCGGTATTCTGTTTTTATACCATTTTTATTTTTGTTCCGGTTGTAGCTTCATGGATCGTGCTTGCGTTTTATAGTCGGTAACTACACCGTACATGGTCGTAGAGGTATTACAGGGTTTCGTTCGTCATTAAGGAACCCTAGCTTCTTGCAACTTTGATACTCGTCCATCGATCCGTCCAAGTAGATCATTTTCCTTAATATCAAGTTTCCTCGGTACTTGAACCGCGGATCTCCAAGGTAGCTGTTTCGATGTACATTTAACGCAAGAATGTGTCTTGTGCATAGGTAACCTTAGCGATATCATAGATCGTGTTAACGAAGGAAAAGCTATTTTTATTCGTTAGGTAACAATTGCGATAAAGTAAAAAGAGCAACTTGAACAAAAACGAAGGGCTCTACGCTTCGTGCGCTTTGGTTTCTGGAACGATCGACGAGCGCGATTTGATTTGTAACGGTAGAGAAAAAAATAGGGTAGGCGTTTGAAAAATTTTTTGAAGCTAGAAAAGTTTAAAACAATGCAACCAATCGCACGTGGTTGCAGCGTTGAAGCGTCTAGCTTTCTCCCTCGTCTGTGCGGCGAGGAGAGAAGAGGACGCAGCGCGAACTAACGAAATTACTCGGTCTGAAAGCAGGAGAAACCGGTTTCAATCGTCGACTCTCACTAGACACACTGTGCTCCCACGTGAATCCGTACAGATGATTGTCGGTGTGCAGTTTAGCTAGCGAATTAGACGTTGCGTCGGCCAGGTATGCGGGAAATTCGCCAGCGACCTCGAATACCCTCCAATCGATCGACTTTGACTCGGCACAAGCGATAATAGTGTGTTACTCGAACATGGCCGGAGTTGAGAAAACGTGTCCCGCGCGAATAAATCGAACAGTGTCGAGCCATTATTTACACAGGCTGTTTGAATAAAACATGAAGCGAGGATAGGTTTTATGTCTTCTAAATCTTGGAGTTTACACGATTTACTCCCTCTTAATTGTAGATATTTTTGCCAATATTTCAGAAGCAAGAAAGTTGAGAAACTTTGATCGTTACACGTGGTAGTAATATTGTACGAATGTTGGGTTGCTGACAGGTAGACAAATCAAATTAATCTCTCGATGTAAAATTAAAACTTATTTAATACGATATCAAGTTATACATTAACTGTACTCTATATTCTAAAACTTTTAATTCTCTCTATCCACTCTCACTCTCTAGACGCTCAATTCTCACCTCTCTATACCGGATTTACCCGCACGCGTATTTTCTTCGACTATATATTCAAACGTTCTCTCTTTTTCCGTTTCTCGATCTCTTTCGCTCTGTCCAGGCACACGATAATCAGTCACACGATAATCTCGATCGCTCGGTCCAAACACTCTTCTCTCGCATCTCTATCACACTAGCCCAAATAATCTTCTCGCATCTATCGCTCAAGACTAAACGCTCGCTTCAGCTTTACCATTCCCACAATATTAGTAAAAGTTTCCAAACGAATTATACCAAGAATAAAGTTTACGGAATACGCGCCAAAGGTACTAGGTATTCAAATTAACCGAGTCTTTGAAATATTTTATTCGAGACTATTTATAACAGACCATTTTTTAAACACCTTTGGCTAATCTCTGCAGCGTAACAAAGGCAAATACACAATTACCAGCCGAACAACGACAACACGCACAATTAGTTTTCAAAAACGCGTCCCTTGTTCCTCTACTCGGGCGGGAAACTACGAGCTCCAATAACGAGCGTTAATTCGTACCGAACAATGAAAGGTAATACGCGAATAACGAGTATTTATCGGAACAAAGGGGACACTTTTAAATGGATCCCTAATGGATCGTGGTTCCATCGTGCTCGTGGAACTCTTGGCTTGGATCCGTGGATGTGGTCGCGTTGCGACGAAAATCGGAGCAAGATCAAAACCCAATCGTTTCCCGTTCCGAGCAGAATTGTTGCCGAGCCATTGTGCAGTGGCTGTGTCGGCATTATAATCGTCTAATCGAATGCAGCAACCTTGGAAAAGCTCGAAAGAAGGTCCATGGTGGACCTCGAGGTATCTCGATGGAGAATGGAATGGGGTCGACGTGCGCGCGTTCACGTACGTGAAATCGCGTGGCTCGTTTTCTTCACGTTTATTCCGCGCGCCTTCGCCACGAACTTTCTACGAGTATTCTACGAGTATTGCTCGAGCGTTCTCCGAGGAAAAGAGCTTCGTTAAAACTGCACGGATCCCGGTATTTTTGTCGTTCGAGCTGAACATTGCTGGTAGAGAGTAACGGAGCTAGTTCGTTCAAACTCGTTCTCTCGTTCGAAGAACGTATCGTACGTTTCTCGAAGCGGATCGCAGAATTTTACTCGTAATTCGAGTTACTGCTACCGCTATCGAATGTCCAATTTCCGCGGCACGATACGGCGAATATTGGGCTATATGTGAAATACGTACACCGTAGGGTTTGAAAAAGAGCAAATTGCGCGGATCGTGTAACGGCGGCTGCGCTTTGACGGAAAAATTGTTAGAGTAAAGCAAACAGCTGGTAGAAATAATAAAAAGCATGGTTACTGTAATTGAGCTGAAATTGAGCTCGAAAGTACCGGTACGATGAATCCCGAGGACTCGCTTCGTTCGATTGTCCATGTTCTCGCTGTGCAAACTCTGTTTGAAGATAATAAAGCCTGGACTGGTATTTTCTTCCGCATCTGTCGACCACCATTCGGTTAAAATTGTTTCAATTTCTGGAAGAATTTCTTGAAAAATTTCAACTTGAAAAAAAAAGAAAAAAAAAAAAATTGTAATTATTGTTACGGGTAGAGAATTTTTATCGACGTTGTTGTAACTTCGTTAGGATGCAAGGTGTTTACTGTGTGTGCGAGTGTGTGTGTCGGTAGGGAGTTTGTTTTAAAATTTTCATCACGAGTAGAGAAAAGGGAAATGGGACAAAAGTTTCCTGGTGAGATATCGTACGGATCGAAAAGGATAGGAAGCAATCGAAGGGAAGGGCGGACAGCGGGAGGGTGAACCTTGATTGTATCCCGCCTGTAAATAAAAGTCGACGTAATTGGATTCATGCCCTCACGCTCGAAGATGTCCGTTCGATCGCCCCTAGCTTCTACGACGCTGCTCGTCCTAATTTCGCAAAATAAATGTTTCCTGCGAACGATAAGCCGTGAAGCTTCAACTTGTTTCTCGAATCTCTGCCTCTGTATTTTAATCTCATTTGCGTGTTACTTTTCAAACCTTGTTTCTTTATTCCAACACTTTTCATCCGATCTTGTAACGAACGATAAAAACGGTAGAAATATGTGTTACTGTTATTGGCGGATAAATACAAGTTTCTTGTTCTCGGGGAAAGGAATTATAGAAGACATAGGTCGTAAGAAATCTGTTTCTCGGTATACGGTCAGTAGAAAGCTTTAATTCGCTAATTGGTTGGCCTAATTAGAAGCGAGATCGATATTAATTTAATAGGGACGCGAAAGTTGTTGTTTTGCGGATGCTGCGTGCATCGTCGCCGCGCTGGCTCGAGCGGAATTCAGGAATAAGAAGCAGAAGAAGCCAACTGTTCACTGTGGTATGCGTGGAACGAGCACCGGCTGCCGTAGTTTACCGTTATATTTCCGTGAGAGACTTCGCTTCGTAGAAGACCGTCTTCGACGTGTACGCACTTCTGATTCTTTTCTATCCAGACTTTCAGTTTTTTTAATTGTTTTGAAATTGAAAATAAAAAATCAAATTTAAAAGTTCTCAACGTACCTTTGGATTAAAGTTCGAATTTTTAAATTGAAATTCAAAAATTGAAATTTAAAAATTTAAAAACTCAAAGATTCAAATTCAAAGATTCAAATTCAAAGATTCAAAATCAAAGATTCAAATTCAATGATTCAAAGATTCAAAGATTCAAAGATTCAAAGATTCAAATTCAAATTCTTCAACAACGTTAAACACATATTCTACGTTTTCAACTTCCACCGTAGAACCAAAATTTGTCAGGAACTCTTACGTTTATGAATATTAATGCGAACGCATTTCATTCGCGATCAAAGGAACCTTTTTTCCCTCGGTGTACAACGTTGCCGTGTATAACTGTGTGAACCACAGTCGCGCGCGCATAAACGATGAAACTGTTTCATACCTTTTATCGGATTTTCTTCAGCGATCTACCATCTCCCTTTCGTCTCTTCGTGTTTCTTTTTTACTGTCTCCGTAGCCCCGCCGCTATTCATGAATATTCTAGCAACGATTACCACGGAGCAGTGTCGCGGCTCTCTACCATTGTCGTTTACCGGAGTATAGCGATGTTGTTGCATCATTCGAGTCGCAGTCGTTTCCCCGTGTGTCGTACAGCGAATGGTGTACAGGTCTCAAAAGGCTTCGCGGGGAAATGTAAAACGTGACTGGTTGTCCAATGAGAGCAGCAATATTGTCCTGCGTCGAAACACGCGGCTAGCGCAAGCCTAGGAACAGCGTCGCGATGTGAAACGTGTTGCGTTCGAAATACGTTTACGGAACCGTTCTTCCTACGTGTTTCGGATCTTTTGCTTTGCTTCCATTTCATTCCAATGGGTTTAATTTCGTTCGATTTAGTTCGGTTTGGTTGTTCGAACGTTTCTTTCAATTCGATACCATCCGTTTCGGTTTGTTTGTTCTATTTTGATTTAATTTCATTCAACTTGTCGAGTTCCCCGCTTCCACACCGTTCGTTATGATTCATTTCAGTTCAACCCTACCCAACATCATTTGTTCAATTTGATTCGATGTAATCTCTTTTAATTCCATCGGTCCAATTAGACTTCGGTTGAAATCAGTATGTTTCGGAAGTATTTGATTCGAATCGTTACTCAGCGCTGTGTAATGTACATACATATATCGCCAACACGAATCGTGCGTGCTGAAACCCATCGTCATCGGTCAATTAAATACGATCGCAGACACAGAGACGAATTACGAGCGCATTTTCGCAGGACTCCGAGGAGCAGCGGGTCGCCTCGTATGACGTAAACGTTATACGAGCGACTCCAATATAAACTGCACCCGTAGACTACGCGGTGTAGTTGTCACGGTATATACTGCAGCGCGATATAGTTACCCGCGTAGTTACAACCGGGGATTATCATTGCCGTGGCACGTAATTGCTTCTCAGCCGTGTACGGTTGCACGCATGGCTACGTTGCTTGTCTACGTGCACGCGTCCCGTGTATCATACGAGTACACGTTTATGAGAACCATGTGTGCACCTTGTACCAACGTTGTCAAAGATAGGGCACCGTTAGGTTGCCGCCAGCGACGACGTTGACGATATTTCGCGGTTCAACCTGTTCTGTTTCCGGAGACAACCTCTGTGTTGGGTCTAAGCGGAATTCGGGACTAATCGTGTTTGTTTCAAAAGGTTTGACGAAGGATCCAGCAAAATTGATGGATACCACGAATGATGCGGACGTTCGGGTTTATGGATCGTAATCTGGAGGTTTAAAAATGTTCACCGAATCGGACGCGAAGGAAAATATTGCAAATTTAATGGACAGTGATTAATTCTGAAAAGTTGAACCATGTTTGTTTCGAATCAACTTAGATCGTAGAGTCTAAACGTATTTGTTTGGTGGCTCTTGCTTGTAGCAAACTTCTTGGCACGCGTCGAGTCGTAGATCTGGTTTTGTCAGTTTTAATGGTAGATTGTACGGACAAATGTAGGGATTAAGTTTTGACCGTTCAACAGACTGTTCAACATTCAGGTATTTATACTGTTGCTTGATCGAAAGATGTTTTATAAAAAGAATCGGCTAATTTTTAGAAGCACGGACATGATATCTTTTCAACGCAATCTCAGTGTCAGCCTCTTTAAATAGACTCGTAATTGAGGCCACGACGAACATCGGTTACTTTTTTTAAGTGTGACCTTCGAACGACCTTCGGCGAAGAAAGTCTATAAAATTAAAAATAGCACAAAAATCGCGGAACGACCGTGTTGGCCGTTTTATTTATCGAATCGAAATGACCGTAGTAAACGAAGTCAGATGGGTTATCGGTGTTTACGATTCAAACGTTCACGAACGTTTGCAGTTTCAATTGAAGGAAACAGAAACTCGCTCATCGAAACGTTTCACGCTCGTTGCGTCGATACCATCGTGCTTTCGAAACGATTTTCTTTTACCCTCGCCTTCTTCTTCTTCTTTTTCTTTTTTTTTCGTTTTTTCCTTTTTTTTTCCTTTTTTTTTCTTTTTTTTTTCTTTTTTTTTCGTGCCATCCGAAGCGCCATAGAGACGCACAAGATGCTCGACTTAAGTAGTACATCCTGTGCGGTAATTCCAGCAAAGCGTTAGAGGCACCTTTCTCTTTTTTCACGGATCTCGGTGTAGCACAGATAAGTCCTGTTGGGCGACCAGCTTTCTGTTAAGCTAACGTAAGTACCTACTACTCCGGTGAAACTTCATTATAATAATTACCTTCTCGAAGTGTTATTCATCGCTGTGTTTCCGTTTAAAGTCCCTTCTTTGATTATGGATGACATCACCGGTGACCCAATTTTGCTTTTACAATCTTCCTACAGAGATTAACAAAGCTAAACGGTAAAACTCAAGTTGTGTTTCGTGTTTAAATAATATTAAGCATCCTGTTGGTTCTCTAGATCAAATTTGACCAACGTCGTCTCTATCCGCGTCAACATCTTGCCGAGTCAACAGAACTTTCAAACTTCACCATAGTTGAATCCACGCTGACAAAATTGTTACCGAGTAATATTTATCTTATAGTTTCTCGGCCAAATTCCCGCAGCCGGGGATAGAAATTATCCTTACCCCGTTATCCGTGACACCGTCTGCGCCGTGTACGATTTAACGTTGCCGCAAGAGCGGATTGCTTCCCTCGCGTGAATGGTTTCATGCGCAATCGGCCATGTGCACGGTATGTAGGTACCTAGGTAAGGTGTGTACACCAACGTCGAGGATACGACGTCGTTACTTAGCGGCTAGCAAGGGCGAACGGTGTAACGATCTCTCGTGGCTCGCGTTACCGCGAACCTTTCTGAGGTCGATTCGTATCTGGCTGGTTTTGGTCGTCTCGCGAAAAGACCGCTTTCAATCGGCAAGTAAAACGCCTTCGACGAATCGATTTCGTCGCTTTCGTTCGCTCGCCATCGCTTAGATCGTTTTCACGCGAGTTGTACGAACCTGCGATTCCTGATGGGAATTTTTACTCGATTCAAGTTCCGAAGGTCCAGTGCTGATTTTTGTGACGATACCAGTGTCGATGTTTGGGTTCTGAGATTAGCCTTTAAATTATATTTGTTCGTTGCAAAAATGTTTGCATTTTTCTTTTCAATTCGCTCCGGTATTAATTTTGCCGTTATCGCTAATCGAACGTTTATTCTACCGATTCTCTGGTTACGATGTACGTTTCGAACGGCGATAATAGTGGCACAATTCGAGAAGCTTGTCTCTGGTTACCTGGTCGTCGAGAGCTAGCTCGATTTCTCTTATCCACGGATAAATTTCCGTCGCGAGCCTCGATGCATATATTATCCATGCCGTGGAACTTGTCACCGATGTAAATCGTTGAACCGACGTTGTGCATTCTTCGTCTCTCGGCTTCGTTTCCTGACTGGCGAATCGAATTGGTAGCTGAAAATATCTATGTTCTCGTATCGATTCGATTTAGCACACAGAAATGTCGCTTTCGTTGACGGCCAAGGCGAACCACGGTATAACACAGATGTTATTTTAAATAAGATCAGAGATCGTTATTTGGATTGTGGTTTAGCGTTTTCAGCGTTCCACCGACGAGAGGCTGGATAAATATTAGCGTTAAAAGAGATAACCTGGTGAGAGAGAGAGGGGGGGGGGAGAGGAATTGGAGCGTGCGCGCGTTTCGTCGAAAATTTCGTTTCAGGTTTAACGCAGGAGTAATTTTGTTTCTGGGTCTGTGAAGCGTTCTCGTCGGTTCTTTGGTGGTCGGAAAAACCGGTGCCGCGATTCCGCTGAATATCCGGCTAATTCGTATGTAAACTTATGTGAATCCATTTCCGTCCCGTGTGTACAAGCTGAAAACGTGGCCGTTTAATTCGCGTTTCCACTCTCTTTCGTCGAAAACCAGTCCCACTCATTATCTCTGTGCTAACGAAAACTCCCCATCGGCTGCGCTGTTCCCGGTACTCGAAAATCCTTCGCGCGGTGTTATCGAACCGGTGCTCGCTGGAGATTAATCGACCTGTTGGTCCGGAGCACGGAACATCCGGTCGAACGATGTCCGCGCGGTAATTTCAAATTTAAACGAACGAGTTTTGAACAGCGTGAAAAAAAACATAGGACAGGATATACGTATCTTTTATCGAGTCCGTGCTCCACAATCGGGTAAATAGTTGTTACATTTCGTTTCAATTTCCTTTCGCAATCAAATTACCATTCGGAGATTATCAAATTCTGCAAGCTGTTCTTATCATCGATTTTCACTTCATAGAACGCTAATTCCTAATATAGGCGATAACCATTTTCAAATATTAGATTCGTCGAGAAGGAACCTGTTGAGGTTCTGGGTAGCTCGATTGGTAGAGCAAACGGAATATTCAGATTAAAATCTTCGATAATTCTGTTCTTTTTCTTCTCACATCGGTGCTTTTTCAATAGATTCTTGGAGATCTTGAAACTTCATGAATCACTCGATTGAATTATAGATAATCTCTAAGAACGTATGTATTATTCCTAATAAATTTGTATATTTTTTACAAGATATTTAAATCACCAACTTTCATTCCGAATATTTTTGCACGAATCTAGGAATCTAGGTAAATACCCCGGGGAAATACCGTAGCGTGAAAGTTCTTGCTCTACAGATTGTAGTTCTTCGATTCAATTTAACGGGATGCATTTTTTGTTCAACGGTAATTCGACCACGGCGTTACGAGTACTCACGTACCATTTTCCCGTTCTATTTAAGCGCATCGCCGCGTTTGTATTATATTTCGCGCAAACACACCGTACAAGCTGTTCCACGTATCTACGTTGCGTTCAATGAAACGAGTGCAATGAATCGAATTGAAATGAAGTGGTTAGGCGTAATAAATGGAACGAGGATAGTGGGAAGGGGGAAACGTACTTATAGTTGGGATCGAAGAGTGGGTCGCTCAAGGCCGGTTCCCCTTCTACAAATAACGCTTGGCCCGTACTTCTTGGGCCTCGTCACATATTTCGACCTTTGTCACTGTATAATAGGGACATACATTTTTTTTCTATTTCACTCGAGCACTTAATCATTCATTCTTTATTCACGGTACGCTTTTTGTTTTAATATACATATTATCTATTTTCTTCGCGATTTATAAATCTCTCGGAAACTCACCAAAGAAGCATAAATCCTCCCATCAAACTTAATCCTCGAATAATATCATCGAAAAACGAAGTATTTCAAAAACGAGACGCAATTATTTACATTCCTATATCGTTGACTCTCATGCAATGGATCTTAAGTTTTTCTCGAATCATTTTCAACATACGTCGAATCTCTTGTTACTCAAAATATCGTCTACCATCGGTGCATGATATAATTCTCCCTGTACATACGAGTGTGACGTGAAGCAACCTGTAACGCAGGCGTGCACGCGCGTTTCTCTGGCAAATTCGTCGGTGTGTGATACACTTGGCGCGTGTATCTCGAAACAGAGTGCACGCGTCACTTGGCCTGTGCGTAGTTTCTATTTATGCGCGCGTACTATGCTAACGAAGCACCAAGGGGAACGTGGCGATGTTACGGAACGTGCCTGCGACTCTCCTCTGCTCCCATTGTCGTGGCGATCGCGGGAAATCGAGCACCTCGAACGTTTCTGCCCTTGGCTAGGGGAAGCTTTACGACCGTGCAACTTGGATCGAGGCTCGAAGCTTCGTTTTATGGGCGGCCGAGCTATTTAGAGCATTAAGCCTAGGGTGAAGGATGAGTCGCTGAAAGCTCGGACAAGGCAGGATAGCTTAAATAGGTTGAAATGATATCTTAGCAGACGAAGCGTATGGATTTGGAACTCAATGTGGAAAATGGACGTGGAAGTTTAAGGTTCTCGTTTGTGTTAATGATCTGTGTCAATGGCTCGAACGAGTGGAGCAAACAGATGATCTTGGGTTCATCGGTGTTCTATTGTTGGATTTAGTACTGTGAGTAAGAGATTGGTTCTATTTATTCGAGAGGAGGGTCTAACTAATTCGTCGGTTACGGTAGACGATTTGATAAAGAGACGGATTAACTGGAAACGGATTCTTGTGGACGTATTAGATAAATTTGTTCATAAAATTGTTCCATAATTATTTTTTTTCCATTCTCTTTTAAACGAACAATTCATTTAAATTAATCGATAACTGAACGTAAAACAGGTGCTAGAAATCTTGCTCGAGTGTCTAATGGAAAATTGTTAGTAAAGATTGCGTGCCTGAGGAAATCCAAGAATCTTGTACGAGTTCGTTATATCATGAAATGGAATTCTTCGCTGCAATCTCGTATCATCTCAAACTCCCATTGTTGCGTTTCTTCAGCTACACCTTCTCTTCTCGAGAACCTTCTAATAATATGTATGACTACCGCACGTACCGATGTGTAGACACGATTCAGTTATACATACACACATATCCGTGAACAAAGAATGTATTTCTGTCTATTGTAATATCGATCATCGCTCTAGATGATACAAAAAAGACACAAGCATCGAGAAACAATTTTAATCAGCTGCTTGGTAATTCTTTGCAATATCGCAAATTCTGTTTCGCGGCGAGGTTTATGGTTCCAGGATGCAATTGCAGGATGGTACAATAGCGACGGACTCTGCGAGAGATAGCAACAACGGAAGCCTTTGTTAACTCGAGAGACGCCTTATCTTTCAGGTTGTCGTCATTGCGACGATTTTTCTCCTCCACCTTCGTTTTTTCCTTCCGCCTTGTCTCCCTCGCCACGTGCACGCGTTCCGCTTCGTATCCGACGATGTAGCAGTACGTTGTTCAAGTAGAGGCTCTTCGTGTCGTTCTCTCTGCTGCATTTTTTTCTTCTTTCTTTTTCTTTTTTCCTTTGCTTGCAACGAACCGACCGTTTCATCGTGACTTTTCATTTGTTTTGTGATACGATTTAGCTAGAAGTGGCTCGGTTCCTCTGGATGTAATTCTTGTTGCAGGCTTCCTTGCTGTTTCTGCTTCGGCTGGTTTAATCTCTTTCGATTACAGTCGAGAGGAATTGAATGTTTCCAGCTTAATGTGTTCTGTGATTTACGAGGTTTATTAGGTGGGTAATTTTTATTAGCCGAGAACGGATATCCTTCTTCCAGTTAATATCAAGAATGAAAAGGAAGCAGAATCAAAGAAAAATCAACAGCAATCACTAATCTGATAAACGCAGACAAATTTTCAAAAGAAAAAAAAAAAAAAAAAAAAAAAAAAAAAAAAAAAAAA
>SMSQ01018070.1:412249-422654 GCA_019453375.1 Ctenoplectra terminalis
AAAAAAAAAAAAAAAAAGAAAAAAAAAAGAATTCAGGAAATCAGAACTGTATACCACAGACTCTCAAATCAAGTTTAAGTTTAAGTTGCTTGGTTCTTCAACGATAATCAGTTTGTGGTCTACGCGGAAGACGCGATCGGTAACCATGTTTGCCAAGAGATCAAGGTCGAAATGTTCTTCAATCCCAAAAATGGCTAAATCTCGGCAAGGGAGGGATCCCATACGGCTGGATAGAGGGTTGAATAGGCCGCGGGACGATGGAAAGGGGACGGCGGTGGTACGGACGACAGAAATTGAAACGTCGCGCGGAAATTGAACGGTACGAGCGAAACCTTTCCTGCCGCGCGCGTTTCGTGTGTGTATTCGCTTTCGTGGCCGCGGAAATGGGAACGTTGCTCGTAAACGCGAATCCTTGCGAATCCTTGCGAATCCACTCGACGATTTTTCGTGGTGCAGGAACGCAACTGCGCGCGCTTAATACATCCACGCTTGGGGAACTTTTTTTATCGGAACGAAACGTGGGATTGTTGTGGAAATTCGAGAAGATCCGAAGATTCATTCGTTTAGATTTTTGGGCAGTTGACAGAGAAACAGAAGAATTTCGTTGGAAGGAATTTTAGTCAAGACTTATCGGAGCGATTGCAATGTTGTCCAAGAAAATTGAACGGTGAAGGCCGCATAGATGCGTTCCGAGAGAGTGACGTTCCATTTCGAGGAACGTATAGAATGTGTGCAGGAATCGAGGAGTGTCGTGTTTATAACTGAGAAAACGTGCGCGAACCCTCGTAGGCCATTGATTTACGAAACTGCTTACATTTATTCCCCCTAAACAAAATATACTCCGTCTTAAAATGCCCACTCTCAAGCTGGACGAGTCTCGCAAGATCTGTTTCTTCGTTTCCTTAAAGATACAGGCTAAATAAACGTCTTCGCATCAAAAACAGTCAACAAACTCGACGTCTCGTAACACAGTTTCGATCAAACGAGCCCAGAAACCTCACACTTCAATCACCACGCGATCAGATAAGAATCACCGCCGTTTTACTACCTGGGTTCCGCGTCGACCTCCGATATCTCGATCGAACAGGTTGCACCAGGGCAGACACGAACGAAAGAACGGTGAAAGGAGCTGTCTGTCGTCGCGGGATCGGTGAAATCGCGTGCGAAACAGCGGATGTTAACGAGGGTAGGTCGAATCGGGCGAACGCGTCGCAAGTGGCAAACTGTTGCAGAACCGTGGACGAGGAAGAAGGGATGCGGAGAAACGCGAAGCCGTCGTTGGCACGGCTAACGACGAGTATTATATTCAAACGAGCTCCACCCGCTGGTTAACTCGGCTTGCCATGGCCGGTGATCCGCTGGCCAGACCGGAGAACAGAGAGAGGGTGAAAGGGAATCGAACGAAGCAGAGGAACCAGTGAGAGGATCGACGAGGGACGAGAGCCGTGTCTCGAAGAGAACGAAACGTATGAGGGACGAAAAGAAGGAAATAGAGAAGGAGTTAGACGGAGAACAAGTGTTTTAATGTCTGTGTAACCCGTGTATGCGCGATCGCCTGTGTGTGCTGGTAAAGGGAGAGAGAAACTGTGGGAACTGGAGGATAACCGGGAACTCTGGCTCCTCGCTTTCCGGGAAACGCAGTGGCGCTTAATTGGTTTCTGCTCTCGAGACTCGCTAGTCGAATGCGCTTCCTACCAGAAACACCTTGATAGGAATCTCATTGGGCGCGGCACACGAAAGCTTTCCAGTTAGCGATCTTTGTCCCCTGACTTTTACATCCCTTGTCGAGATTCTTGAAGATGGATACATTTGTGGATTTGTTTGTTTCGAAGAGCCTTCGTTCTGGTTCTTCGTTGGCCGGAGCTTCTACCTTTTCGAAGTCTGAATTCTGTGAGCGGTCTTTTTTCTGTAGCGAGAGAACATAAAGAGGTCGTTTACCGAAGCGCACTGACAGTCACGACAACGAGGAAAGTTTAAACTCGTGAAAGTTCTGGTCCATTAAAGAGTTCGCGGAGATAGTTGAAATATTCCGTAGAAACAACTCCTTTGGCAAAATATTTTCTGTACTGTGATATCATTGAACGCCGTAATCCTAGTTTGTTTAAATTACGATAGTCGATGTTTACAAAGTTACAAACGAGGTACGAAGTCTTTACCATCTCTAAAGAATTTATCGAGCCACTCGTCGAACATTCATCCAACAATGGATGCACGTCGAGAATCGATTACGCTGGATTCTTGCAAACAAAAAGCCAAAGGTCCTGTCCTCCGACTCAATTACCCGTGCAACGATCGACGATTCACTCGGTGCAGCTGCAACGCTGTAATCGTCGGTGCATCGGCTTTCGTGCGTTGCACCTGCATGTTGCACTAGAGCAGCGTGCCTCCTTAGTGGGTCGCCGTTCTACGATCGATATGTTCACCTTGTTCAGACGCTCGATTCGCCCCAGTGACCTAGCGTCGTTTGCCAACTAGGAGGATGCACTTGCTCTGGAAACCGTGTAAACCGTTCCTTCGTTCTCGACGATCGACTCTCCGTATACCGATCCATTAACAAATATCAGCAAATATCAACAAATATCAACAAACATCATCAAATATCAACTAAAATATAATTACTCGTTCTCCTATAACGTATCTACACCAACGAGTCCACTACTATCGAGCGAAACGCGGTTCCATTCAACAGAACCCAATTCCTGCAATATCGTAGATCTGAAAACCAACGTTCTGCATCGTGTTAGCAAATTCATCGATTCCGATGAATTCGGTCGGTTGTTCTCTTATTATCCGCAATTACACGGTGTCCGCAAACAGAGATTCGCAGCAGTGGCCCGAGCAGTTGGCCATTAGAGCGGTACTCGCTCGATCGGCCAATTCGATCGATCCTACAAACGTGGACTACGATAGACGCGTCATCCGGCACCGGTAATCGACCCGTAAACCGGTACCAAATTACAATGTAACCGTACGGGGCGTGGCGTCTCGTGGTAAACCGCAACCACATACCAAAGCGTCCCGGAAGCAGGACGCGCTCGCACGCGGAACTGTCGTGTACGTTCCTCGTGTCTTGGGCTCGTGCCCGACCAGATCCTCGACGATGACGCGGCTCGATCGCGACGATGATTCCAGCGGACGGCTCGTTAACCGCTTTGACAACGGGCTCGTAGATTGTGGTTAAGAATGATACGCTCGCGAGGAGGATCGTCGTCGACGACACGGTAGAGTTTGTTTCCGCATTGCGGACGATAGCAACGGATTCTGGAGGAGAAGAGATGCGGTTTGCTTGGTTGGTTGGTTGGTTGGTTGGAAATTGATGGGGTGTACGATGGGGAGAAAATGGATTTGAGAATAGGCGAGAGGAAGTTGAGTGTTGTATATTGTGGGAGGTTGTTGGGTTGTGAATGTGATATTGGTGATAAAGTTTCATCGTTACTTAAAAATAGGTGTCTTTAATTATCGGTAAGAACGAACGATTGAGAAACGTGACCATTCGTTTCGGGCAGGATTTATTTTAGAGTTAATTTTTTTGGAAACGCGTAACTGTTTATAAAAGCGCATTAACGGTCCTTCGTGAAAACCTTTGTAATTAAAATTTCGTATAACGTTACACGTTCTAATATTTTTCGTTTCTCTCGAAGAGAAATAAAGTCTGGTATGGAAGTGAAATATCATGTTCGCCCCTTCACAGTATCTCGATCGCGTAGCTCGTCAATTCCAGATTTTACGAAGTGAAAAACCGTGGCGAAACAAACGCAACGTATTTTTCGAAATTGCGTTTGATCCGCGATGACAAACTGCTAGGCGCCTGTGGAGGAGGAAGCGATCCATTTTTCAAAGTAAAAAATAAAAATGTATCGGAAACTCGCGCCGTTAACGCGGAATCGATGATATCCACGAAACCTTGTTTTTCCACTTAGCGAGTCGCGCGTAACCGTCCTGGATAATGTATTCGCCAGATTTCTCTCTAACATTTTCTTCGAATGTTGCCGAAAGTTCATTCCTGTCCTGCGGAGTACATCATTTTTAGAATATTGACACGATTTCTTCTAGGAACTGTTATAAAATGCGTAGCTACAAAAAATATCTTATAATACAAAAGTATCTTTTCTTAAAAGCTCGTCAGTGGAAAGAGAACCGAAACACTGTGTCGCAAATTATCGTTACTCGAGATTGTTTTCACGGAAGGTTCACGGAATGGTGGCAGAGTTTGATTAGAAGCGGCGGTGAGAGTTAACGCGACATCGATCGCGGGGTTAGCCTCGTTCATTCAGGTTCCCCTCGTTCCCTTTGCCCAGAACGCGCTATAAACGGAGCGAACCGTTCGAGTTCCGCTGAGAAGTTCTACCGGTTTACCTGCATTATTGAATACAATTTAACACGGTTATTCACGGATAATTTGTGCTCCGCAAGATTGCACGTGAATATTGAAGCGCCAGTTACCGCGGCTTTCTTGTTTATACCGCTAGTCGTTTTTTCGATCTGTTCGATAAAATCGTGAAACGTTCTTCGATAAAATCTTTGAAC
Organism: Ctenoplectra terminalis; assembly: GCA_019453375.1. Taxonomy (NCBI): domain Eukaryota; kingdom Metazoa; phylum Arthropoda; class Insecta; order Hymenoptera; family Apidae; genus Ctenoplectra; species Ctenoplectra terminalis. The sequence continues at coordinate 416,777 of SMSQ01018070.1, forward strand.
AGTTGCTCCAGTTATTAATTATTTGTTCCGTAGATTAACCACAAAATTTGTTGAAAAAGACACTTGTGTTTTTTAGAACAAAACACAAGAAAATTGAAAATGTTTGATTTACTGCAAATTATTTAACGAGCCGTTGATTTCTCTTACATTTTTTAGTTTAATTTTGCTCAAGAGCGTATCACGTCTTGAAAAAGCAAACATAGACGTAAAAAAAAAAAAAGATGAAACGTTTTCCGATCGCTTTTAGAGTACTCATTAAACATTTACCATATTTAGTGTTCGATCGCTGCCGATACGACGATCGCGATGTAAATCACTTTTATGCCAGCGATTTGCATGTAATTCACTCGAATCACGTCTGTTTAGTTTTATAGGATGGAGCGCGCGCGAGCTCGCTTTAGTCGCGCAATTATAGGGAGGCGGATAGAGCGAAATTATAGGGATCCGTGATCGTACAGGCGGAATGAGGGATTTAAGAAATTGCCGTTTCTGTCGAATCCCTTCGGGCCACCTACTTCAAACATTGTATCAAAGGAAACCGTAACTCGAACGGAACACTCCGCTACGAGCGATGCGACACACGCTCTTTACTGCCTTCGTCTATGATTTCTCTTTCGTTCCTTGAAAATTTTACGATCGCTATCGAACCTAGCGATTCATTTTACACGATCGGTTATTTCTGACGATTTCATTTTACCGCTCGTACCGCAACGAAACTGGATTTCTGCAAAACTGTTTAATTGATGTCGACCTGACACACGAACGACACAAAGTGCCATTCAAGGCAATTAAGTCGGAAACCCGTTTCGCTGTTGCGGTGCGTAGCGTTTCAGCAAAAAAACTGTTACGCTTTAGCACTTCCATATCCTAATGTAAAAAAACAAAATACGAAATATCGGATGAAACTCTTCTTTGTATCACAATTTGTAACAAATTGAATAGTACAAATGGAAAATCGGACGCCATCGACCCCACGGACTCGCCATTGTGATGCAGACCGCGTTCAGCACGAGTCGGCGTCGGGAAAACCGTTCCCGTTTATTAATTTATCGTGTAAGGCTGCGCACCATCGGCCAGGAGACCGCAATTCGGTTTCGGACGAAAGTCAATTAAGAGGCGGGCCACTCGCTACTGTGGCCGATCGACCTGGAAAATTTCACTTGGACGCGTGTGGTCGCGTTATCGATGCCTGCGATCGATCGAGCCACCGACAAAGAAACGAAAAATTTTTTTTCCCCAATCTCATCCTCTTCGCTGACGCTGCTACTTGTATATCTGTATAGCCACATTGGGCGCGTGTAACGCGAATAACTCAGCATGCGCGAAAACAGGCTGACTCGAAAGCTGCGCGAGGTTTTTGTTGAACGTATGCACGTTGCTTAACATTTCATGATTTTCCGGCTGGCCGCGGAATATAACCGCGAATTCCGCTTACAAGCGGAGGATGGTGCCGGCAGCGTTCGTTCAACGGAACGAACAACGATTCGCGGAGCTTGTGCACAATAAAATGTGTATAAAGCGCGCATTGAAGTGGTTTAACGAAAGGTAAACCTTGCGGGAAAACGCGGCCTGTTCGATGCGATATTGGATCTCGAACGGTTAATTGATTGCCTCGTTTTTAATTTTGTTTCTCTCTTTATTGGGGAAACCTAATCCGCTCTGTTTCCTTTCCTAGCGAATGTTATCGAGCGCGAAAAGTTAAACGAGACGAGATAGGACGGAAATTAATTCGATAAAAATCGGTAAGTGTGTTCGCGCGTTCGAACTTAATCCTGTTCCCTAGGTATCGTACGCGTATCCACGCGACACCGCGTGTCAGATAATTAAAAGTGTTTTTAATTAACAACAAGCGGTGGCGATCGAAGGGCAAACTGCCTTCTGGAGACGAGCCAATTCATCGGGAATTCCATATTCATCGCGCGCTCCATTAAGCCGCTACTTTGAAAAGCTGACGCTTCGTGACCGCGCCGTCCCATTTATTTCAATGCCAGCTGAGATTATCGATGTTCGATTTCGGTTCTTGGTCATTAATATTTACGCGTTCGATATTTACGGCTGTGATCTCTTTCTTGCTTTCTTCCAATCTCTTTCCTACTTTCCTTCTATCACGAGCACGTTGTCTCGCATCGTTGAATTCCTGTTACGGGTGATGGATGTTTATTCGTTACTTCGTGCAACGGGTGTAATTGGAAATATGCTTTTCGGGATTTCGCTGCAACAAAAAAATTCGTTTCTATAGACGTAAATAATGAAAGTTGAAAGAATCGGATTGATTCATTCCGTGTACCACGAGCGAACCATTTTATACAAAATTGGAATATTTTTTTTTTTTTTTTTTTCGACATTGCCGTTCGGAATCAATGCAAAAGCTATTTCCGCGGAAACAAGCGTACTCGATTTCCCCGATAATTCGATCGGGAGCCGCGTTCGTTGACAGCGTAGAGAGCAAGAATTTTCATCGGTATCGCGTTGAATTTTTTATTTCAACGAATTTACGATCGCGTGCGTATCGCCACCTGTGGAACGCTCCGAAAACGCCTCGTTGTTTCGTTCTTCCAGACGAATTTATTATTACGATCGTTCGCAACAAAAAATAATTAATCTTAATAGATTGTTCTTCGCGAACACCATTTACCTTCCGAACGCTTCGAATCGTTTTTCCCGGCAACCTCGTGGGCCGGTGCCTTTACGCGAGATTTTACGATTAATCGATGAAGCTCCAGCTAGAACGAAGCGGAAAGAGAGAAGAAAAGATGGAGGAGGGCGGAGAAAGAGGATGCTTAAGGAGGATCCGAGTAATTGGCGAAGTCATATTTTCCCGAGCATCGAGAAACGCTGCCGCTGCTCCGAACCGGAAAACTTGAGCGCCAGTTTTACAGGCCAAACTTCCTCCGGTCGACCTCGAATTCCGGAAACGGCGTTCGACTTTTCGTCAGAACGAGGGGTGGATGGTTCCTTTTTCCTCCTCCTTAGTAACGGTTCATCCTTTCCAGCTCGCGGATGCTGACGGTAGGGGGACCCCGTTTGTAGCTGCTCGCCGACAGATTCACGTACAACTTTTATTGCCTGCCGAATTTATGGGGTGTTTGCCTCGCCACGGAAACTCGCGGCAAGTATAAATTCGTTCCGTACGGCCGAGATTTCTGTCCTACGGGTTCTTCGAGATTTATTTCTTGCTACCATTTGCAGCCCTTTTCCTTCTTTTCTTCCTTTTTTTTCTTTTTTTGTTTTTTACCGATATGGAAATTAATCGTATCTGAGACGAACAGTTTTTATTCGAGGGTAGTATCTTACTTGGTCACGTTTTTAATTATTATCTTCAATCTTGTTTTATAGAATTTCATACTTTCACATTGAATTCATGATCTCGTTCGCGGAGAAAGAAAACGTCTCTCGATCCATCGACGACCGAGAGTTTCAAAAGTTTCCGCAATCTCGTTTGAAAACAGCAGACGTTGAGAAGGGGTGGCGCGACGAAACTCGCTATAAATAAGTTAAATTGACTGTAGTATCGGTGGCGCGGCTGGGAGGTAATAGTTAGGTGCGATTTCGAGCTTAATTCGATCTGTACGGTTTTCCATCATGGTCTGTGTCCCAGAAACCAAGCAAACTGCAAACACGGCAAGGTTGGCGGACCAATTAGCTTCGACCTTCGCAGCGTCTCGAAACGAAGCTCGAGCCCTCGTACACCGGCAGCCTGGTTTACAAACGTTTCCTGTTTGCTCCGACTGAAATTTCCCGAAATTGAAATCACGGCAGAAATCGAGCTCGCGTTCCCTTCGTTTACTCGTGGGTAATTAATACCGCACGCATTCCTTTCGATTCGAAACTCTCCGAAGCAGAAATCGCTCATCATCGATTGAATCGATCAATTTCTTTTTTTATCCATTTCTTTTTGCAAATACATCTTTCTTATCGAAGAGAAGATACGTTGCTCTTAGAATGATATTTTAATCGTGCAGAAGGGTGTTTTTTTTTCTGCAAGGAAACGAGAGCACGTAGTTAGAATCTAAATAACTAGACTTCGTCTGTAGTTAAGTACGCGGAAGAGGTTTATCAGCACTGTCCGCGATAAGAAGCAGAAGAGTGGCGTGAGGTTAATCAGACGATTAAGCTTTCGCTTTTTTCAACTCAATTATACCTAAGAACGAACGTTCTTATTCTTATTCAATACTCGATCTCTAGCAAATCCATTGATTTAAAAGAAAAACCAAAGAAATAAAAAATGAAATATAAAAAAAGCTTTTGAAACAACCCAAAAAATACATAGAAGGAAGAAAAGCAACGTAGCGAATGGAATTGCGGAATGGATAAAATGTACGCTGCAAAAATTTCGTTCCGCGTTCCGAATACTCGTGTTTCGTTCACGCCACGTGCACTCATCCCGTTACAAATTTCGTAGGAACTCGGATCGAGAATCGAGGATCTTTATTTTACGCTCTCGGATACGAAAGACATAGCCGATTAACCCGATACACGAGGCGTTCCCGTCGAGGGATGCTCGTAAAAGTTTGTCGACGGCTGAGAGTGCGCGCGGGTATTTGCAATATCCCGTGTAGGACGTTTCATCCGTGTTAGCGTCAAAGTGGCTTCATCGATCTTACACAACCTCTTACCACCTCCTCGAAGGCTGAACGAGCCGTACGCGCTCTGCCTCGTAGCCTGCCTCGAACTGCTTATAAAAGCTCGTCGTCGTTGTCCTCGTCGACGTCTTTCTCCCCCTCTCGCTTTCTCTCTTACTCTCTTTCTATCCGCTGGGTTTGTGCTCTTATTTGCCGAGCCGAGTCAGCGATTGATCGAATAATCTCTTCCATCGAACCGGACAGGTCTCTCCTTTTTCAGCTTCCTTCGCGGAAAGTAGAAATCGATTATCCATCGCAAAATTTCGAGTACATTTTTCATCCCCTTTAATGGGAACGGCTGATAAAAATCTTTAAAATCCTTGTGTTTCGTGGTTCCGCCGTGGAATCTTGCCGTGGAGTTAATTCTTTTTAATCGTTTATTTTTTCAGAGACTACTGTTATCTAGAAGTTAGAAACTTTTGAAGAAACGTATGAGTTTGACTTTGCGTTTTTTTTTTTGTAGACAAAAATTATAAACGTCGCAAGTAAGTGGTTCCCAAACTTACTTCAACCGAAACGATTATAATTTTTTGAATCGCGTTCAAACTATCCGAGATAATTTTCCAGGAGCGCGTCGATAACGCCGCCCGGTCATGTTAAATTACACCTGTCCCTGTGTTCCACCGTAATAAGCCGTCAACGTTCGTCTCGTGGCGTTCATTAAACGCAGTTAACAGAATGTTACGCGCGAGCGTGGAACGTTGGTGAATTAAATTCGTCGCCCTCTCACGGGCCAAGAGTCGCGGGGGATGGCATCGTCAAAATTCTCCGGATCGATGTTTCCATTCCGTTAAATACCAATTAACCCAGTTTTTCGTGTTCGATTTTTTTCATACCTTCGTAGTTTTTGTTATCCAATAAAACGGTAATTTGTCGAAAATTCTGCGAGCGGAAGGAATAGGTGGAAATAGCTGATCGACATCGAACAACGTTTCACATTTTTTTTCTGCTCCAAGTTACGCCGCTGATAGACGAACGGTATTATAGGACGAGAATGCGAATCCCAGAGAAGTGGAATCACGTGGAAAATCGCGACCTGACATTGCTGGAGCAATTCCATTACCGTTGGCACGTCAATTCGACCTGGTCCTTCTCTTTCCATTCCTCCGCTTCCGGTTCCCGCCGTTCATGCGTGGACGCGAACGCGTACTCGTGAATTTTATGAATAGCCGATAAATGAGCCCGCTAATCGAAACGTAATCAACGAGTGAGCATGGAAACGAGAACGGGGATGAATACTTTTTTTTTTTTTTTTT